>OZ023155.1:36647022-36789522 GCA_963678695.2 Diplodus puntazzo | reverse complement strand
GAATGGTTTGGTTTAACCAAAATTCAAAATTTCCCCTGTTCTCAAACTTCATTCATGTTGACTACCGCGCAATCAATTTGATCAAAAATGCTACTGATTAAGCTGTCTGCTAGATTGGATCCAGACAAAATAGTGTTTAAATGCATCTCTGGTGTTTCTGTGATACACTGGTGGCTAACTGGCTTGAACAGAAAATTTCAAGGAGAACTCCATCAAATTTTCACATCAAAGTATTTTTTTACAGGTTTTGGAGAGTTTGTGTGAAGCCTTTTGTGGTTCCAGAGGGAGCTGTGTGAAATCTGACAACGTGCCTCAGGTGATGTCACTTGAGTCAGAACCACTTAGGGCTGAAGACTACAAGTTTGAAAATGAAAAGAAATCTGTTGGTGAGGTTACCGGACCTCTGTAGCTGCTCCTCATCTCTGCTTTAGGCCTGCAGCTTAAGGTTACATTAGCCACTACCAGCATACTACCTAAATCTTTATATAGAGCTCAACAGTGACCGCCCACTTTTTTAACGGCTCCGGTTCCAAAAGTGAATTTGCCGTTCATTTACTCCATTGACGTTTCATAAAATCCTTATATAAAGAGTTTTAGGCCTGGAACCAAGCCAATCAGCTACAAGATGAATCGTGACCATAAAACATTTAATTTGGCGCAAAAAAATTTTTGGGAAAGCGGAAAAAAAAGCAAAGGTACAAGACTGTGTACATAATTATCTTAAGAGTAAAGGAACTACTCATCCCATAAACCATTGCGAATGTAACAGCAACGACTCTGATTGGTGGAGCTCACTGTTACCATGGAAATGTTTACCGAACCGCGAATTTCATGTTCGGATGAACCCTTTTAAAACTTTTCTCCTCATCTTTAAAAAAACGCAGTAGGACAGAAAGTGAAATCATGGCAGCTCCGTGGTAAAAGATTGTAGAGTTCAGTGTTAGCAGTAACCAGCGAACATGAAATTCGCGGGTTCTGTAAACATTTCCATGGTAACAGCGAGCTCCACCAATCAGATACGTCACTGTTACACTATAGGATTGTGGGTAGTGTAGTACTTTTCCATGACATTGCGAATTAAACATGTTTTTCTTAAAACAAGGTTGATATCATACGGACTTGTGGCTTCTACAGGATCATATACCATCGTTTCACAATCTAATAGCTTGTGGTAAGTCTACTTTGGATGGTTAAGACATTATGGCCAATAATCAAAAACTCTATGCAGAATATGAACAGCGTTTTCACTTCCGGAACCTCACTGTTGAGCTCTATTTGAGTGACTCAGGTTGAGTTGTATTGTGGGTCATGAAGGCGCTTGGTTTTGTTAAGGAAGAGGATTGCACAAACTGATTATCTGCCTCTAAAATAGTGCATCTTTAACAGTTTCATGTTGTGGTGGTTTTGTTGACAGAAGACAAAGATGACTTTTAAAGTCACTTTGCTTACTGCACAACAACTAATGCAAATGTTCCCACACACGTATATGTATAAAAAAGGACAGCTTATTTAGTAAAAATACGTTTTTGGCATTGACCCAATTGTTAAATCTGGCCACAAAGTAGAAAATGACATTGCTTGTAAACACCCAGTGGACTCTGTACATGCAACATTCCATTTCTTGCAAAATAAGGAATTTGTGAACAGTGGCTGAGGTTCGATACCCACACAACCATAAAATTAAGTAGATTCAAGAGTTCAGTGCCACTGCAGAGACAGACAGACTTTGATAAGTGATCTTGAAATTGAGAATGAGGTTCAGTTTTTTGTTCTGCTGTCCTGTCTATGAGGACAAAAGTGTTTTCTTTTGGTCTGATTAAAAAAAGTAAAAAACACTTGAGTTGTGCTTGAGGAAGGGAACCTTTGTTGTAGCAGACTTTGTTTGCCAAGCTTGGAGACGAGGCAGAATATCTTATTTGAGATCGAGCTGCAAAATAACCTTTAATTTTGTAATGAAATCAAATGTAATGAAATGTTTGGCACTGCAACTGTATTTTTGGTGTCTTGTACTTGACACAAAAATCAAAGTAATCAAACCAGTACGTCCCAATACTTAACACGTCAAATTCAGTATGCCAGAAACACCAGGATGTCCGACCGCATGTATTTTACAGTATGTAAGCCAGCATGCTTTTCTGGCTATTCTGACCCACAATCCTCTGCACAGTGGAAGATAGGTCACATGACTGAGCTGCTGAGAGAGCACAGACAGATGACAGCTCATATTTCGTGCTATGGACTGTGACGGCTGTATGAGGACAAGGGTGAAAGTTCAAAGGCACAATATAATGAGTAGTATGTCTGAAATGTCTGCCAGCTGCAGTACGTACTGCAAGCAAAAGAAAGTATGCAGTTTGGAACGCAGTAAGTGTTTTACCTGGTGTGATGATGATGCTGTTGGCCTCTTTGATTATGTCAATGGTCTGGTCCAGGTTGACCTCAGTGTGAGTGCCAACAATCTCCATGGGCTTACCGCCCGCAGTGGAGGTGGTGCCGTACCCGCCCAGGATCACATTGGGCAGGGAGCGGTTCATAGCCTGAGGGGAGAAAAGGACAACTAATCAGGTAACTGCAGAGAGGCAAGTGTGTAACCTCACACATGTGGCTGGATGTGTGTTTGTGCACTCACCACACACATGATGTAGGAGAGGATGGCACCAGAGGAGCCGATCAGAGCTCCAACGATCGTCATGAGATTGTTGTCTAGCAGGAAGCCCTCAGCACAGAGCGCCCATCCAGAGTAGCTGTTCAACACGGTGATGACCACGGGCATGTCAGCCCCCCCGATGGCTGCTGTCAGAGTTACACCCTGCGGAGAAGTCGTTTTCAGTGCATCTTATCCTTTAATTCATATTTTGAAAAAGTTTTTCACTGTTCACTTTCTGCGTCACCTGCTCTCAGCTCAGTGAATCTTTGATACACACCATAATAGTGGAAAGCCCAGACACTCCCACTAGACACCCCATGCCAGTCCCATAGCTGGAACTGAGCATGAAGGGGATAATGCCTCCCATGGACGCTGCCATCAGACCAGCGTTCATCATGTGACGACCCGGCAACAGCAGGGGGGCTGAGTTCAGGATGCCTGCAACCAAAAACATTTTCATAGAAACCAGAAATGATTCAAACTCGTTTGGAAACAATTTGACAAGATAAAAACATGTAAACACACTTTTCTCTTAAGCAGTGTCGAGTGTCTTTGGACCGCGGAGGCCTGTAATCATCTGTCTAAGAGTCTTTCCCATCAACCAACCACAGCCATGCAGTCATGGCCTTGCCCGACCCGTAACAAATCACCAGAAAGCTTCTCATGTGTTCCTCTTGATCAGTCGCACTAGAATGTAAATTAATGACTGCTGACACACATGCACACAAACCCCACAGTCCAGGCCTGGATTTAGAAGAGGATCTCTGGCTTTACCCAGATGAAAGAGACAATCAGCATCAGAGGACACAAAGCTCAGTGTTTTTTTTAAAGATATCAGTATGTCTGTATCAAATGAAGAACTAGATGAGCCTGTAAAGGACAGAGTCACATGAATAATATCTGAGTCAAGTCAAATCCATTACCTTGAAGCTTGCCGTAAGCCACCAGTGAGCCACTGAAAGTGACTCCTCCGATGTAGGTGCCCAGATATGCCACGGTCTTGACCACGCCGGCGGCCGGATGGGTGTCCAGGTGGGGGTACTCAATCATGAACTCGGCGACACAGGTGAGGACAGCCGCCAGCCCCACGAGGCTGTGGAAGGCTGCCACGAGCTGCGGTAAGTCTGAGATTTCAATACGCTTGGCAATGGTGAGACCTGCAGCCGAGATCAGCCAGGAAGATGGGAATCAAAGAGTTTCGGTAAATCTCATTATTACAGTGTCTGGCTCAGCGAACCAAACTTCTCATGCACATTGGCTACGTTTGAAAACAGAAAAGGAACAATATAAAAAAGGCAAACACCTGTTTTTAGTAACTCGACACTTAACAAGCAGGCCTGATCTTCAAAGCCGATCTAATGAGGCCTGAGTTTATGTGTGTTTTCTTCAAAACGTTGGGTCGCTAGCGCTGAGTAAACTGTCATGCTCTGCTGCCTGTAAGTGTATGTATTTTGACTTCAACATCATTCATCATCCCACTTTCTTACTTAAATTACAATTAACATGTACAACGTTCACACATGACGGTGAAATCCACTCATCTCTGTGTCTGGACAGGATGATTAATGTTCTGTTATGAATCAGCAAAAAATTCACACTCTTCAAAGACTTGAGGAGTCGCATGCAAAGTTAATAACATGTAACTCGTTCACGGTGGTCCTATTTCCCAAACAAACTGCTGGACTTCAAAAAAGGAGCCGCGCCAAGGCTTTATTAATTTTGTTTCTTTTTAAGTGGAGACTGAAACCCAGTGATGCCTCGTTGGTGGTGAGATTCCTTGCTGTGATACAGCACAGCTACGTTGTGGACAACAGTAAGACCTGTTCTAAAACTAAATTAGGCAGTGATCAATAATAACGCTGCCAGAATAGGCAATTTTTCTGCAATCCCGACATCATGTTCATGTCAATCGTAGATCCTCTAAAAACAGGAAGCTACCTACCCAGGGTTCCTCCAGTGGCCATGGCCAGAGACATCTGGGACAGCAGCTCTGGTGAGGGTTTGAGGGCCCCCAGTGTGGCAGCGATGCCCCCTGCAACTCCCATCATACCCAGCGAGTTCCCCAGGCGACTGGTGCCCTGAGCGGAGAGGCCTGCCAGCGCCCCGACACAACACAAGCCCGAGCCCAGGTACATCATCTGAGGTCAAAGAAAAACACAAGTCAGGATAATTCAATATAACACTAATTAATAAAACAAATGATAAAATACAAATACAATACAAATGTTATTAAAATACTCGTGGTTGCAGTGCACTGAAGATACTGGTCATCAGCTACCATTAAAATCCAAAGAAGAAGCAGAAATACTATAGTTTGAATTAGCTGATTGACAGAAAAGTATCTATTTTGGAAAAGTCAAGTCAGTCAAGTTCAGTGTGTAAAACTAAAGGGTAAGTCCACCAAATTAATACATTAAAGTGTGTTTACAGTAGGGCTGCAAGAAAGTGATACTGCGATTATTCTGACAGATATTGTGTTTGCGATATAATTCGGGATTTTTTTTTCAGATTACTCAAATTTTACATCACGATTTTCATTGTCATTGAAAAACTAGTAAAATGATGATGGTGGCATTTCTCCTGGTCTCTGCCAAACACACGTTTTATTACATCTGGACAACAAGCTTTGCAGGCCAGAGCATCTCTGCAGCACTAAAACACTGAATGAAAACACTGTTTTGTGACACATTTAATCTTTATAAAAACATTTGAAGTTCTTGCAGCTTGGATATTGGACTTCATATATTCATATATATTCACATTGCAGTCATATTGCAATTTCAGTTATTTTGAGATTAATTGTGCAGCCCTTGTTAACAGGTCTTTGGGAGGACTGCTGCATATGTGACAAATTAGTATAAAGCCTTTTGTGTTCAAGAGGAAGGTGCATGTAATCCGATAAATCGCCTCCTGTGATGTCACCCAGTGGCTGTTGCATTGTGGGTAATGTAGACACCAGCTTTTGCAAAAGCAGTCCACTGGTCAACCACTACATTCATATAACACGATCAAAATCTAATTTTGCAGAAGCAGATTTATCGCCTTTTTATTTCACGCATTATTCCTTTTCAAAACCTGGCGCCTATATTACCCACAATGCAATGTAGCCAATGGGTGACATCATGTTAGTTGAATATCTTTGGTTTTGGACAATCAGTTGCAAAACTAGTAATCACCTTGGTCTCCTTGGTGAAAGACATTTATCATCCCTGACGATTCATACTCTTAATGACAATGCAGCCCAAAGAATCATCAGTGAAATCAACAGAAGAACACAACATTGTGTATGGATACAACCAAAGTCATCTTGAGTATCACAAACTTTGGCAATTGATCTTTTTCCTGACAGGCTACCCTACATAAGTTTTTAAAAATGATTAATGTGAGGGGAATAACATGAGGCTCCGTGTCCTGTCACCTGCTCAATGTTGTATCCAGCAGCCACTGAGGCTCCATATCCCCCAACAAATGCAGTCGCAGGCAGCGCATACAGGTAATTGTACTCAGGAGGGTCAGTGGGACGCTTGAACATGTCCAACATCCTCTGTGTGATCAGGAAACCACCTGTATGTCAGCAGGAAAGAAGAAATGACACTTTTCTCAGTTGACTGGTCTTGCAATTAATCTTCTCAATTGTTAAATTTGAATTGAAGTGTCAGACCAGCAATGTTGATGGAGGAAACAAAGGCAGCCGCAAGAGCCAGACTCTCAGGCAGACTGGAGGGTGTGAGACCTCCACCCATCAGCACCAGACCTCCAACGGCTGTCAGTCCTGACACACAAAAAACAAAAGGTTAAAGACACAATGTCACAAAAAACTAAAATCTGATATGGACTCCTGACCTGAGATGGCGTTGGTGACAGACATAAGGGGCGAGTGCAGAGCAGGGGTCACGCCCCACACTGTGTGGTATC
The DNA here is from genome assembly GCA_963678695.2 of Diplodus puntazzo. Lineage (NCBI taxonomy): Eukaryota > Metazoa > Chordata > Actinopteri > Spariformes > Sparidae > Diplodus > Diplodus puntazzo. The sequence continues at coordinate 36,782,960 of OZ023155.1, read as the reverse complement.
CCACAATCCCAGCCAAGCCGAAGGTGGTGACCATCTGAGTGAAGGCTGCGTTTGGGGAGATGATGCCCAGAGCCAGACAGGTGGAAACACCTGCAGAGAGACACAGCTGTGTTGTTGTTGCTGTGCAGGTCTTCATGGAAAAAAAATGTGCAGGTTTTGTCATTTGTTCCGTTCTCTTTTTAAACTTCACAGCAATGGAATAACTGAAGAATAAAAACAAACACTTTTGTGTTTTCCCAGCAGGCTATGCAAGTGTGGTGATTCATAGTTTCTCTGAAGCTTCAAAGAAATTAACATTGCTGAAAAATGTAATGGAGTGTCCACATTAAAACGTCTCATTAAGATCCAGTGATCTCAGTGAGCAAAAGGGCAAAACTTTCCAAATTAAATTGCGTTTAGAACTCACGCTGCAACTAACAAACTTTTTGTTTTTCATCAATAAACCTACCAGTGATCTTCTCAATCAGTCATTCAGAGAACCGTTTAGTCATTACAGCATCAGAAAGTAGTAAAAATCTCAGTCAGAGGTCCAAGAAAGGACATTTTCAAGCCGAACTGAATGCCTTTATGTTGCCTTTTTTCTCGAACCAATGATCCAAACTCAAGGAAACTGTTCATTATGATTTCAGAGGATTTCCACTCCTCACATTTGAAAGTTTTGAAAATGGACTTAAAATTTGGCTGTCGATATTTTTTTCTTGTCAGTCAAATAATTGATTGTATTCTATTTGAAACTACTATATCCTGTAGAAAACAGTTAAACAAAACTAAAGAATTATCTTCAAAAATGTGTATAATTCTATTTTTTCTTCAGTAGTGAAGTGTCTTTTGCACAGACATTGGGGAAAAATATCTATGAGCCAATGACATCGATGATATCTAATTCCTTGTAAAATAACCTCATAGCACATAAAATTGTGCTGAATGTCCCGTAGGCTGAATATTTCTGCACGTGTCTGACCTGCAGTGTAGGCGCCAGCAGAGGTCAGGGTGCGATGAAAGGGAGAGACCTCAGCCGCCTTCGCAGCCTCCAATTCTGCGACTGTTTTCTGTTTGACGGGGGCAGCTGGAGGGGCTGTTTTGGGGAGCGGGGACGGGAATATGTTCTTGCCTTCCTGGACACATCAGAAAACACAGAGCACCACAGTGAGGACCCAGAGGACGTCCGCAGAGATTTGCGTGAGAAACACACATCAGGACTTTGGGGTCCTGCATTGTGGGAGATCTCGGCTGGACAGTGGGAGCACTCAAAGTACAAACTCATGGACCGCATAGGAGGTTACACTGAACAAACAGCAATCACAAATCAGTTAGCCGTGGTTTGGAAAGATAAATTCTCTTTAAAGGGGCCTGAATAATGCTGAGTTTAACAAGGGGAAAACTGATATGTCCTGTGGAGGTTGCATGCTTTCACTGCCATAAACAACGCGTCAAAGCCAAAATTCCAGGAAAAGTATATTTTGAAACGTTCATAACATTCTTGCTGGAATCCAGCATGAGCTATCCCCAGCTGGGACTGGGTTTTTAGTACTCATTTGGCACAGTATCGGAGCATGACAGGATCTGACAGCTCACGCTGAGAGAGAGCGAGGGATGCCAGCGGTGATGGAGGCTGCCAGTAGACAGTTACAACAAATAATAATAAGAACCCCACCTTCATAACAAGAGTCCCTCGGATGACATGGTCAATTGTTCCATAGTCAAATTCGTCTGTGGGCTGATAGTGGAAGTATTCCTTGTCTGGGCTGATGGCCTTCAGCAGCTTCAGTACGTTGTTTGAATACAGAGTGCTGGCCTGGGTGGGCATGCGGCTGGGCAGGTCAGAGTAGCCGATGTGCGTTACTCCCTAAAAAAGTATTAACATAGTGGTGGAAAAACCATAAAAACAGGCTTTAGAAGGGGGTTATTTTGTTTTTTATTCAACATCTGCTGGCTAAGCAGAATCCTCACCTTGTGAACGTACAGTTCTCCAGGCCTGGTGGTCTCGATGTTGCCCCCTGCCTCTGCAGCCAGATCCACCACCACAGAGCCGTCCCTCATCGACTCCACAAACTCCCTCTTGATCAGAATGGGAGCACGCTTCCCTGAATGGGAAACAGGGAACACAGGACAGGTGAGCTGCATCAAATGTTCAGAACAGCATGAAATCTGAGAAACAGGAAATGTAGAGTCGACATTAAGCTGAACTATTAGATTTTTGGCCACAAGGGGCAGAAAAACACCCCAACAAGCCATCAATTTCCTGCTTACTCCACCAACACACACTAAACAACATAAATTGAAGTCATGCGTTTGATGGTGGAATATCAAACCTTAATGCAATACCTTGAAAAATATCGATGTTCAATGCCATGGACGATGCCACGGGGAAAAATGTATTCAACATTGATTGCATAACATTGTTTAATTTTACAAAGAGATGAATTTAACAAGGAATGTGGACGGCGAATGATCATTGCTGAAACAGTTTGGAATATTTAGAATCGATGTTTCAGTACTTTTGAAAACACTAGTGACACTATAAAAAATATTTTGTCAGTCCACTAATTGGTGCCATGGAAGCGGGGACTTTTGGGGGCAAAATGACATTCCTGGGGTTTCATTTAGACCGTGGTCCCTGAAACTTGGAAACAAACAAAAGGTTTCTAGTCCCTGAGGAAAGTTACTGCGGTGGAAAAAAACAGCTATTGTGAGTTCCACTGTTACTAAAAATGCTAATCTAATAAAACCCTTTTTACTCCAACTCCTAACTAAAAAAGTCTGGGTGTTCGACTGCTTGTTGATCAGCTTTGTATGATCGTCAGCCAATCTGAAACTTCATCTGTCAGCCGTGGGCAGGAACACACAGGTGGTTTATTTGAGATGTTTGCTGCCAGTCAGGAATGATGAGAATAGCTGCTAAACCAAAATAATAAGCTAACACAAGCTCAGAACACCGGGCTCCATCACTATGAATGACCCCTTTCATTCGGTTCGATGTTAGCGTACCAGAAATACTGATGAGCTTTAAACACCAAAGGATAAAAGACAAGAAAAGGTAGTAGAAGGTACAGATGGGACTGACCTGGAATCAGTGCAGTGCTGATGACAATGTCGACCTCTTTGCACTGCCTGGCGAAAAGCGCCATCTCAGCCTCAATAAACTCTTTGGACATCTCTTTGGCATAACCTCCGACCCCCTCGCCAGACTCTTTTAAGTCTACTTCTAAAGGCTCCGCCCCAAATGACTTGAACTGCTCCAGGGCTGCCGGCCTGAAGGTCAGGAAACGCTCAGGTTATCATCAGAATAATAATCATCACTCATCACACGTGATGTCTTTTACTCCTCAACTTGTACCTGGTGTCAAATCCTCTGACTATGGCTCCCATCGACTTGGCTGCGCCCGCTGCTGCCAAACCAGCAACTCCACCTCCAATAACCAGGACCTGCGTACAACAGAGACTTCTTAATGTAGAAGAGGGAGACTGACCGTCTACTACTACACATTTAATTTGAGGTACAGAAAAGAAAGAAAGAAATTGTGGGAAATCCCTCATGTTGACTTGCATACAGTATTGTGCAGACATTAGTTACCTTAGCTGGCGGGACTTTTCCTGCAGCTGTGATCTGTCCGGTAAAGAACCTGCCAAAGTGGTTGGCAGCCAGAACCACAGCTTTGTACCTACGAAACAAACCCTCAAGTCACACTTACTCCTAATCCTGAACAGCTACAGACATACACCGATCAGCCACAGCATAAACACCACGAACAGAGGAGGTGAATAACATTGATCATCTTGTAACTTGTGCATCTTTACGGTATATCACCTTTCCAAAAGGTTTTCCAGCTGAAACATTCTTGTATACCCCAAAGAATAACATGATAAAACGGTCCTACATAGATTAGGTCTGACATGCAGACACAATCAGCACGTAAATGTGTATTTTTCTTTACCCGGCGATGTTAGCCATGGAGCTGAGTGCATCGTAGCCCTGTGCGATGGTGACTCTGGGCACCTGGTCCATGGCCAGCACATTGCTCTGCCTCTCTGACAGCTTCTTCATCAGCTCTGGGTTCTGTGCTGGATAGATGAAGCTCACCAAGGTGGACTTAGACTTCAGGAGGTCTGCCTCGCTCAGACTGGGGGCTCGTACCTACAGAAGCAAAAGGACGTTAGACGAGTGGAAATTCAGTAAAGTTGAGGCCAGATGTGGGTACGAACCTTGAGAACTAAATCTGAACCAAAGGCTCCCTTGACGTCAGTGATGGTGGCTCCAGCTTCTTTGTACTGCTGATCGGAGAACTTGGCTTCCTCTCCAGCTCCGCTCTCCACCTGCACCTGGAAGCCCTGTTTGACCAACGCCTCCACCCCGGCAGGAGACAACGCCACACGGCGCTCACTCTGTAACGTCTCCTTAGGAACGCCGACTACCAGGTCCTTGTAGAGCACACCTGAACACACAAACCAGCCGATAGTTGAGTCTGCAGCACGCTAAAACCCATTTCTTTCTCTTCTCTCTTGAAAAACAATTTCACATTTTCAGATAAATATTAGAACATTTCTCACAAAAAGTCACATCTATCTTTTTGTGCAACAACAGGCGAGCATGTGCATGCACGGCCAAGATTGTGTGGCTGAAACCAGTGTCAGGTTACACATTTCTCTCCATACACGGCGCGGTGACCTCGCCGCCATGGGGACACTATTAGCAGGTGATTGGCTCAGAGCCAGCCCACACAGCGAGGCCTGTGCTCCCACAGCGACACGCTCAAAATTCAAACTTAAAAAGCACTCGGCAACTCGCTTGAACTTCACAAACCCTCGAGAGCATGTGCCAAGCGAACAGCATTTACTCCCTAAATAAATGTCTGTGAACTAAATCTAACCGGGCAGCAGTCAAACTTTCACATGTCACCTTTAACTGACCTCTCATTTGCTCTCACATGTTAGCAGCTCCTACAGCTCTCCCTACTGCGGGAAATTCTCTAGAAACCAAACAGTTCGTGATCTGTGGATTTTTTCCACTCTTCTGGCCAGAGGGAGCGTGTCCTCAAGTGAACTGCTACGCTCTCATACCTCAAGTCAAAACACAGAGGAAATCCAGACCAAAGAAGGCATGCAGGGCCTGGATGTCCTCTGCGGGAAAAAATATTGTTAGATCACACAAAGTGATTTTAACAGAAAGGCACAGTTCCTACCTCGGGAGGCTTTTTGGTCCCATAACGTGGGGAAAGTCCTGAAATTCCTCCTCCCAGGTAGCTTCTGACGGACCCCTCGCTGAGACCAAACGAGGGAAGAGCTGGAGATGCAGCGCAGGAGGGTCGACATGGCCTCTGAGCGTCCTCCCTTAAACTCCCTCTAGCTCTTGACTATGAACACAAACAAGATGAGTGATAAGTTAACACTACTTCTACAGCTTCTGTCAAAAAGCAAAGAGCATTTTAACCCCCTTCAAGTAGATCCTAGAGCTGCGAGGCCTCCAGACTGCAGAGTGACACTTAAGCGCTGCAGGACACACACACACACACACACACAGACACACACACACACAGGGCCCAGGCTTGATTACACACTCCGGGCTTGTTCGCGAGATCTGGAATTATGACGGCACAAGAGGGAAAGTGTGCCAAGTCTGGCCTGGTTGTTGTTGTGAGGCGGAGCGGCTTGAACCGGGCAGAGATCAGATCAAATGTTTGGTGCTGCAGGGGACAGCTCAGGACTGGAGACACAAACACAAGCAAACTGTAAAAAATTAAATACAAAGATAAAGAAGAATGTGGTGTTTAAATATTTGTTCTCAAAAAACACACAATTTCATTAAGAAAAGTCCAAACAGACAGTGGAAACTTGTAGTACTCTGCTTGGTGAGTCAGACCAGTTGTTTCTGATCATATGTTTGCTTTTCATTCAGGCTCTGAATCGCAGGTCTGCCCTTCATCCTCCACCTGCTGCTGATTCATTCATAAACTGGAGGATTCGCACACTTGCCTTTCAGTTTTGGAGAAAGAGCAGGTTCAAGGTTCCCTCAGCAGCAGCAGGGTCACCTGTGACTGAGGCGTCCAACCAGAAACCCTCCGTCTGCTCGCAGGGACACACAGACGACCTTCCGCAGTTTTGATATCGCTGCTGCAGTATTTATGTATAAATAGCGGCGCCATGTGACCTCATGAGCAGACAAACACCCGCTGCTTCAGACGTCTGCCAGGCACCCTGCGAGTCACAGGCTGGATTAACATGTTTATCACAAATACTTCTTTTATTTAAAAAAAAAAAAAAAAGTTGACGCTCTCTCGATAGTTCCTCTCGCAGCTCTGAAACATAAATACTTTTTAAACAGCATAAACACATTTTAATTGAATATCTAGCAGCCATGTGTTTGTTAACATCAAAACAGACTTACAGTCCTGGTGTTTTCTCTTCTGGACACAAGATGGCGCCAGAGAGCCAGAGGAAGGTGTGACACTAAAAATGTTGGACGAACGAGACTTTTCCGGAGCTTCGTCTCTTTTACATCCTGTGGGTTAGGGTTATCTATTTATTAGTCTTTCTTTTGCTTTACATTATTCATTTATTTATTAATTTAGGTAATGTAATATATATATATATATATATATATATATATATATATATATATATATATATATATATATATATACATACATATATATATTTATATATATATATATATATATATATATATATATTACATATAGGGGAGAGTGGGGTAATTTGTGCCAATTTTTACTTAGTTTTAGTGATCAAATGTATGAATACAATGTACAATAACAATAAAATACAATTAAGTAATGTATAGTAAATAATCATAAATTGGATTAACCCAGGCCCTTTGGCACGAATCACCCTAAACCCATCATTTTGAAAAAAATGCATCCCCCAGCTGTTTTGAGCCAGCATCATGTTAACTGTATAGACTCATGGTGTAGCTTACTAAAGCACTAAAACATGTGTGAACTGTTTTCAAAGTTGTCTAGAATTGTTCAGACACAGCAAACAGCAAACCTTGATCATAGAAATTTTACTTTGGAGGGCAAACACATTTTTTTTTTTTACTTAAATGTGCTTATTTCTCAAGCCATGTGTCTCCCTTCTTTGCAGAATGAGTGAAATGGATGCCTCTTCAAAAACATGTGGTCACATGACCAACTTCTTCTATGGTTTTTTAGATAACAGGGGTGGTACTTGCACCTTGGCACAAATGACCCCACTCTCCATTAGATGATATAATGATGTAATGATTCCATCATATATCGTCATCATCATGTCATTTTTATTCATAACATTTGAATTACAACATGGAAACAAGAACTAATTGAGCTATTAGATTTTTTTTAAAAAAAACAAAAAACGATGAGATCAATTAAATTAGAGAGAAAGGAATGCGCACAACACACAATATATTAATCAATAGTATTTAAGTAATTTTGCAATTTTTAAAGCATTTTTCTTTATACTTCCTTTCCACTACACTTTGAAGGCAGTGTATTACTTTTCACTTGAAATTTACGAAATTTTAAACTTCAGTTATTTAGTTTGAGTTACTAGTGACTAATTGACTTTATAAAAGAGCAAATGTTAGAACAGTTATCAAAAATATCGCCTTATAAACATGTTTACAGTAATAATGCCTTTAAGGATGAGCTCATATTATTTTCTGATATCATAATAATAAAACAAAGATATAGAATTTAAGTGGCATGTAAAGATGACTGAAAAATCGTTTTGTTATTTTGTGTTTTTTGTGAGTGTGCTGCTTGAGAACAATGTTGATTAAAAGGTGTATTTAACAATGATAACTTGTTTTTGTTCTTTGAAGTTGTTTAACAAAGTTTTTTAAACTCCGGGTTTGTCCAAATTCGGCTTCCGTCCCGTCTCGCGCAGGGAAAGGTTTTGATTGGCCGTCTCGTTGTAGCGCCACATGGATGTTGTAAACATCAGTGTGTTGGACCAGCAGTTCCTGCTGATATCATCTCACCTGGTTTGTACCTGTGTGAGTGTTGTTAATGAAAAGTCGTACGTAGGTAGAAATTACGTTGTTGCTAACAGCTAGCTAGTAGCGTGTAGCTAAACTCTGCAGCTACTCGCACTGCTAGCTTCACCACTGTGTGTGTTTGTGTGTGTGTGTGTGTGTGTGTGTGTGTGTGTTTGTGCGCTGATGAACTAAAACCTCGCCGCACTCTCAGATCTAACTTCATCTGCTCGCCTCGTCACTTCCCCGTCAGTGACTCAGGTGTCTGCTGGTGTACCAGGATGTCTCTGCGGCTGCTGTCAGTGGACCCATCGGACCGCGGCTCTCAGAGATGCCGGCTGGGTCCAGGCTTGATGTCAGCGCTGGGTCTGAGTCTGGGCTCCCCCCTGCTGGTGTCTGTCCCCGGGGGGAGCTGCCTGTGCACCGCCTGGCCCCGGCCTGACCTGGCGGAGGGCTTCCTGCAGCTGGACCTGAAGTGTTCCTCTCCCGGTCTGATCTCTCACCCACCAACACATCTCACTCTGGACCCGACCCAGCTCACCCCTCTACCCTGCCCCAAACTGAAAAGTGTGAAGGTCACTGTGGTGGTCCAGAGTGTTGAGTTTAAGAAACACACAGCTCCTCGACAGGTTCACGAGCTCGTGAAGGACATGCTGAAAGGTGTGTACCTGCACGAGAAACACGTGATAGACCTGGAGAATTTCGACACAGAGATCAGATATGTTGTTGTTGAAAGCATCAATGTGGATTCTGGGTCTTCTGGAATCATCACCTCAAAAACTGGTGTGGAGATAAGTGGCATCCAGACAGTCCGGCACTACAGGAGTCAGCTGCAGGACCAGGACTCGGTCCCCCTGGGGGGTCTGGAGGAGGTCAGTGTGAAGTCATTGTACAAGTATCATCCACATTGTTTATTCCCTCTGTGTGACGTGTGTTTTTATGGTATTTTAGGTGAGTGCCTCCCTGAGAGAGATGCTGCAGCTGCCCCTCCACTATCCAGACACCCTGAGCTCTCTGGGTGTGTCGTGTCCCAGAGGTGTGCTCCTGGTGGGGCCTCCAGGCGTGGGAAAGACCCAGCTGGTCCGCAGAGTGGTGGGAGAAGTTGGAGCCAGCCTGGTGGTGGTCAGAGGGCCCGAGGTACAAAATGAGTTCCATCAATGTGTTTGCATTGTATTATTATTACCATAACGATCTGTGTAGTTATCATTTGCAAATACTGTGCTTATTATGATGTAGGAACTTGTATGAAAATGTAAGTGAGAAGCTGCTGAAGGATAAAATAATCAGATTTTTTAGGCTGACTTAATTCATCGATATCAAATCAAGACACTTCATGGCATTGATGCAACAGTCCTGTGAATCCAAACAAACAATTATTTTCATGATCATGATTTTTGTCACAGTTAATGATTTAGTCTGTAAAGTTTCCCCAAAAAAGCTTGAGAAATTAGTTTCCCAGATCTCTAAATGACGTCTTTAGATTGCTTCTTTGGTCTAAACAACAGTCAAAAACACTAAAACTCTTCATTTGCTGCCATAAATGATGAAGGAAAGCAGCAAATCCCCACAAGTTGGCAATGAATTCAATCAACTTATTATTGCAGCTTTAATTGAAATTAAAATAAAGCAATAGCAATTCATAATAGGCCAAAGTAGCTTTCATTGATAGCTTTATTTTACTTTGTATATTTCTTTGTATTATAAGCTACGAGGAGTTGTGCCAGAGCCCTGATGATATATTTGTGCACTTTCGGTGATATTCTAAGATCAATTTTAAAAAATTACTTTACCAGGTAAAACAAACAGAGATCCAAATCTAATTGTCCTTTTTTTTGTAAAGTGTATTCTCACTAACGTTTTGATTTTGTAACACACTTTCATGTCATTCAAGTTTCTGTATACATACAGTTGAATATATTTATTTTATTCTGATTATTATTAATAGTCATTGTGATCTGTGAATGATTATTTCAGGTGGTGGGATCGCGGCCGGGTGAGAGTGAGGAGCAGTTGCGTGCTGTGTTTGAGCGGGCTCGGTCTGCAGCTGAGGAGGGTCCCTGTGTGCTGTTCTTAGATGAGCTGGACTCTCTTTGTCCGAGGAGAACCGGCTCATCGGCACCAGAGGACCGCCTGGTCGCTCAGCTTCTCACGCTGATGGACGGGATCAATCAGTCTGATCGCTTCCTCATCGTCGGAGCCACCAACCGTCCGGATAGCCTCGACCCAGCCCTGCGAAGGCCTGGGAGATTTGACAGAGAGGTACGGATGATGAAAAATGGAACCTAGTACATAATAATCAATGTGTTGAAGTCTTTGAGTTTCTCATTTTTACGTCTGTACTTCAGGTTATCATCGGAGCTCCCACCCTGCAGCAGAGGAAGGCCATCTTGTCGGTTCTGTTAGCGAGGATGCCTGTTTGTCCGAGTGTGGACATTGCAGAGCTCGCCCAGAGAACCACAGGATATGTAGGAGCGGACCTGAGCGCCCTGTGCAGGGAGGCTGCCATGCACGCTGTACGGGAGAAGTCCAAGGTGAATACAGTCGAGCTGCCACGAGTAATCAATTAGTCGATCAGTTGTCAACTCATAAATTAATCGTCAGCTAGTTTCTTTCTCCCTTCGTGAGATTAAAATCTGTCAAAATAATCGTCAGGTTTCTTTATCTGAGTTATCAGATCATTTTGTTTTCAGACCTAGCAACAACATTGATCGCCCGTATGAACACCAAATCTTGAATTGCTCAGGATGCCTTTTGTTTATTGTTTGTTTTGATTATACATATACATGTTGCTGAGAGGCAGTATTAATATTGAGCAGATTCTCTTGGTAAATTACATTGAAACTGAAATTGACGCCAAGTGAAAAACCCGCTTTAATCCCTTGTGACTGTTAAAGATGTACACTTTTTTCAAATGTTGTTAGGTGCAGGGTTCAGGAGAGCAGCTGGTGGGTGGGAAGCACTTCCAGGAGGCCCTGAAGTCGGTGCGTCCCTCCTGCCTGCGCAGCAGCCTGGGCAGGACGGAGCTCTCTCTGGTGACTTGGGAGCAGATAGGAGGCCTGGATGACGTCAAACTCAAACTAAGACAGGTGAATGAGCAGCAGCGCATCAATTATACTGCTTAAAATACAAAGATAACAGTATGCCTGACTGGAATAAATTGATTTTATTTTCCTTCCCCCATGAAAGAGTATCGAGTGGCCGATGAGATACCCTGAGGCATTTGTTCGTCTGGGTCTGAGTCGGCCTCGTGGTGTTCTGCTCTACGGACCTCCAGGATGTGCAAAGACGACGCTCGTCAAGGCTGCAGCCAACTCGTCTCACTGCGCCTTCCTGTCCGTCAGCGGGGCTGACCTCTACTCTCCCTTTGTCGGAGACTCGGAGAAGGCTTTAGCGCAGGTGCGTTCTTTAACACTCTAGAGCAACATCTGTGAATGGCTGCGATGTTGCTGTTTCATCCATTAACATCTGCACCTGTCTGTCCACACACAGCTGTTTTCCCAGGCTCGGGCATGTGCCCCCTGTCTCCTGTTCCTTGATGAGATCGACTCTCTGATTGGCGCCCGGTCAAACAGTCACGGCGCTAATGGTGTACAGACACGCCTCCTGTCTGTGCTGCTGAATGAGATGGATGGGGTTGGTCTGAAGACGCTGGAGAGGAGAGGGACGGAGAAGATCCTGCAGGTGGAGGGAGTGGAAGAGGCTGACACACAGGAGCAGGTCAGATAACATGGAGATGAACCTCACTCCTCTGTTTGTTGCTCAAAGGGTAACATACGTATTTTTTAACCTGGATCTGAACCACTGACGGCATAGAAAGTATCCCAGAGATAAAACTCTTTATATCACAGTAAGATGTTTAAACAGAAACAGCTGTTCTGTCGCTTTCGCCAAAGCCACCAGACTTCATATGCAGAACCAGTCGTTTAGTCCTCATAAAACACGCTTCATATAACTTGACAGAAAAACAAAATAACACTCACTGAATCATTGTGGTTCATCTTCTGTTCCAACAATCATCAATTCGTACTTGTCTGAAATAAAACCTGTAAATCACTTTAAGATGTAGGAAGATAGGGAGAGGAGCAAGAGGAAGCAGAACATCAGAGAAGTGTCGGGGAAAAAACGGCGTACAGAGCCAGAATACTTTTACATCTAAAGCAGATTTATTTCAACAAAAACAGTTATGTGGAAATGGAAAGACGGACCAAGATGGTTTTGGTGCGTTTTATTTTGTTTTTCAGTCGAGTTTAAATGAACTGTTTTTTACGACGATGAAATTACTGTTTCTGCAAAGGGAGTCTGGTGGCTTCGGGGACCGGATGTTTCGAGTTAAACAAAAAGGCTCCGTTGCCCACAAGGATTAAATTGCAGCCCAATTTACAGCTGCCGTCTGCAGCGGTCTCACACAACAGTGGAAGAATTTGAAAAAATGGTTGTCCTCATTTGTCACTTTGACACAAAAACATGGGGAGATGAGGGAGGTTTAGATCCGCTGAAGTCGCCGTCTCACACAACATCCGATCCGTATGTAATGATACATCCGACTGCTCTCTGACAGGTGGACTTCCAGGAAGTGTGCAACAACGACGTGATGGTTGTAGCCGCAACAAACAGACCTGACTGCTTAGACAGTGCCCTCCTCAGACCTGGCAGGCTGGACCACATCATATACGTGCCGCCACCTGACCAGCAGGTAACTCATTAATACGTTTTGATGCTGTGTAAGAAATGTAACTGAATATTGTAATTTGTTAATCCAATATATCAATTGGTGTCACCACTTTGTGAAACACATGACTGTATAAATGATATTATTAGTATTCACGTACCAACAACCACATGAGTATCATTACTTTCATTGACAATGAATCCATCAGTCATTGTTTGGATTTATTACTCAGTAGTTTGATCTGTAATGTGTATGAAAATAGTTAATATGTCACCTATAAATGTTTACAGATATTAAATGAATTCTTTAATCCATAGATGGCTGCCGTAATCGATCATCAGTTAATCATTAATAATATATGAAATATGTTTGTGGACTACATTGGGAGTTAAAAGAACAAGTAAAGTAAACACCAAGTCATCTGAATGATAAACAAAATAACACAAAATAATAACATAATAGGCCGAGCGCCCGTCTGTCCATATTCAACAACGAGCCCAACAAAATAAAGCCCTGCCTGAGGCGATATCAGCTGTACTGAAGGTCGTTTTTCACATTTCTTTAAATTACAAGCTTATTATGTGGTAATTAAATACAATTTCTCATCCCAGTATTTTGGATTGTATTTTCCATAATCCATTAACGATTAATCATTAACATCTCTTGTCCGCAACCAAAACATATTTAGTTTTCTCCCAATAGAGAAGAAAATAAACCAGAATGGATTCACTCAAACCAATTAATTGATTTTCAAAACATTTGGCAATTAATTTAATAGTTGAGAAATGATTAATTATTGCAGCTCTATGTTTTACACAGTATCCCGGTTTTTTCGCAATAGTGATCGCAGTATAGCACCAATCATTTACGTCTTTGGAGCTGATTTGAGATATGATGACATGCCTTTTCGTAACTAACATTGTGTTTGTGTCCAGGCGCGTCTTTGTATCCTGAAGGCGTGTACGGGATCGATGCCCCTGGGTGCTGACGTGTCTCTGGAAGAGCTGGCCGCAAAGACGGAGCTTTACTCCGGAGCTGACCTGGAAAATCTGTGTAAAGAGGTAATATGACGCACACAGCTGGCTATCAAATTCAAAGGCTAACCCTGGTCCTGGATGATAAATAGATAAATAGAGTAAGAATATCTGATGAGTATTTCTGTTTTCCAGGCTGCTCTGTTGGCTCTACAAGAGGAGAACATGGAGGCTTCTTCTATCAAACACACGTACTTCCTCCGGTCCCTCTGCAGAATGAGCCCCTCTCTCACTGTCCAGCAGATCCACACATATCAAACATCTCCCAGATGACAAGCAACACGTCCTCTGCGCTCATAAAATGTATTATTATTAATATTATTGCACAAAAATGTTTTGAAATAAAATGAGTAAAACTTAAACTTTGGTGTTTGATATCTTTTCTGTTTTTTATTGTCACTTAGAAGCATTTTAACTACTTCAAAGCTTGACTTTGAGCTTTCACACAAAGCCACAAGAGGGCGCTGCACACATACTAAATGTATTGATCATCAGCAATGACGATCTGTTGTCAAATCAGAATCCACTGGTGCGTTTGTGTGCAGGACGCTGCGTCTGTCTACGTGCCTCTCACCTCGTAGCGCCTCTCCTCCAGCCTACATCAGCCCGGCTCACAGGATGCTCTGCTGAGAGACCTGAAGGACTTCACAGCAGCAACAGGTGAGACCTGCCACACGCAGCTGCCTCTGACGTATTGACTTTAATTCATGGAAGTGACTCTGAGCCTCATGTTAAATAGAAATATGGTTATTTTCTCTTCAGGTTTCTGTGAATTTTGACAAAATGGTTGGATTTTTCCAAATGTTGAGAAAGAAAAAGGAGGTGAGCTGTTGACATTTTTAATATATGAAGGGATTTTATATTGTGGATCGGTTTTGTAGGATGTTGTGTGCTTTCTAAATATTATGATGCACTTTTAAAAACACAATTTATAAATGTGTGTTCCAGCTGATCCCTCTGATTGGGTTCATGGCTTTGGCTGCAACAGGAGCCACGTCTGCTGCTACCTACTTTCTCTTGACTAAACCTGATGTTATGTGAGTGTTATTGGGCTCATTAAATTACACACGTCTTCATACTTCTGAGCTTAATCAGTTTTTGGCATGTAAGAAATTCTTAATACTGATGTCACATTTTCATTCACTGTTTTTAGTATAAATAAGACCAAAAACCCAGAACCGTGGGAGAGAGTCGACCCATCAAAACCCCAAAAGGTAACGCTCTAACATGACATAACATTTTGTAATGTTTGGATGGTCGTCTTTTTTTATTCTTATTGGCACTCGAATACAAGCAGAATCTTCGAGTCTGCAGCTGCAATCTGCTGAGTCACTGAGGAGGAAACGTTATCAAATAATGCCAGCCTGCTCGTGTGACATCAGAGTACTGATGTTTATAGTGATATCTGCCGCTATGCAGCTAAAATCGTGTTAGTTTAAGTTGGTGTGACACTTTTAAATAGGTTAGGAGGAGCCTCACTTTTATTTCCTGTGCTTCCCTGCAGCTCATCACCATCAATCAGCAGTGGAAACCAGTGGAGGAGCTGCAGCTGGTGAAAAGCCTCACCAAGTAAAAACAAAAAAAGAAATGCCAGACAGATCCTCGGTCAGCCTGCCTGTCTGCCTGCCTGCCCCCCATCAGTCTAACAGAATCCTTTCTGCACAAACTAGGATGTTTTGACAGTCAGTGTGCGGAAATGCTTCTGCTCCACTGGTGGGGTTTCACCCTGCTCAAGGACATCCATCCACAACAGTAGAAAACTGTAATGTTAGTTAACACACACTGGGCTTCTGTGATTACAGCTAGAGAGGTATTTTTAAAACTGACAGAGAAGTTAATATCACAGCAACGCAGATGTTCTTACAGGCGATGTGAGTGTACGATATTGTCTAAATGTGAAGGGCAAAATGTAAGTAATGTACTGTACAGTGTCAATAAATTATTATTGTGATCATCGTCAGAGTGTTTCTTTTGGTCTCATGTTCAAGAATAAACATATTTATGCAGAAATACTCATCAGAGTCATGGTGAAACCCATCAAGACCTAAAAATACAGGGCTAACAGGTTAAATTAAGGTAGCAGAGGTGCTGCATCTCCTCTTCTAATGTAAATCCATTGCAAACATTTGTACTTATACTGTAGCATGAAAAACATTGGTGTTACTAATTTACCTAACCTCAGCAATGGGTCCATTTTAATCAGGTTTGACAGTGAGCCAGTATCCACAATCAGCTACTTGGAATTCAGCCACCATTGATTTTATTGTTTACAACTGTGTGTTTCCTGCTGTAACATGATAAAATGTCCTGAAAAATGGTTTAATGTTTTCCAAAAAAAACCTCATAAATTCGTACCATCATTGTGCTCTGTGAGATGTTCCTCCATTTTGACCACCACAGGCACTGTAGTTTATTTTGAGTTGATCGTAGGTGCACTCTACAGGTGCTGTAAATACTTACTGGAGCAAAAAAAATATGTATTAATGCACCACTGAAAATAGTTCCAAAAGAAGCACTCTTTAACCAGTTTGAGGAAGATTTGTTGAAAGCGATAATGCCGGCTGTTTAAGGACTTTGCTGGGACTTTTTTAAAAGTGAAATTAAGTTTTCCTATATAATCTCTATAATCTCCTATAACATGGGACAACCCCTCACACACCATTAACAGTCAGCGATGGTGTCAGGCACAAACAGACATTTTCAATTTGCTGTGTTCAGTTGTGGTGATTTCTCTTACATTTCTGTGGCAATCCTGGTGCCATCACAGTGCTATTTGTCATTTATCTGACGGGAGATGGAAAAACATGGATGCTCACAATTAGGTCACAACTTCACGCTGACAATCAACGGGAATGAAACACTGAATTATGCCAAATTGTGGCACTAACATAGCAGCACAAATCAGCCGTAACAATGGAATGTTAGCTAGGTTGTTACCAAGACATCAGCAACATTAGCATGTTGGGGAAATGCTCCCCAGCATGCTACATGTGACAAACAACAATCTGTGCAGTAAATGTGAAGCTACTGCAAGCAACAAGTTAGCTTAGCATTAGCTTGAAGGTGCAATGAGAAGATTTTTTGTTAAAAAATTAACTAAAGAATTTGCAACAGAATGTAAGACAAAACCCAGAGTTGATATGCTGATGTCTGAACTGTGATGCAGAGATATCTACTGAAGCCAACATGCTAAGCAGTTAGCCCTGCTAGCTCGGGGCCAAAGCTCCTGTGCTAGTGCGTTGAAAACACTATCCCTTAGTTCCTGAGATCCCAGTCTGGACCCCTGATGGTCTTGAGTATAAATTTGACAAGTGGCTAATTCTTACTTATCACATCTTTGCTTCGCTCTGTCCAAATGTAACATAATCCTTCTTCCAGCACCTTTAAAGCTGATTAATTAACATGTTGTATCTCTTTTGTCTAATGTGTCCAAAAACTGTAGTCCTGCAGAAAACCCCTGTAAAACCACAACTTCTTTTTATAGATTAAACAATCAAGATATAATATGGATTAATTAATGAATGAGCGTCAGAGCTGCTGGCAGTGGGATTTTGTTACTTTTGACAGAGAAAATCTCTAGTTGTTATGCTAAGCTAGGCTAACTGGCTCTAGCTTTATTAGCTTTTAAGCAATTTCGCATGCAGGCTTGACAAGTTACTATCTTCACATTTGTCTCTCAGCAAGAAACCAATAAGCATATTTTCCAGCGTGTCGAACTAAAGACTGAACAATTATGTTTTCAGTAGAAAACAACTGAGTGAGTGCCACAGGCAGGCTGGAAGTCATAGATTGTACTGAGGAACTGGTGTAGTGTTGATTTTAGTATCTTCCTGGAATTTGTTTACAATTAGAAAGATTAATGCCAGCCTGCTCTTTAAAGTCATGCAAGGCGGCACGAAAAAAACACTTCCCTGGAAAGGACACGCCTAAATGGAATGCAGCCATTCTCCAAGTTAATCTATCCGTGTGTGCTTCCTGGTTTGCTGTGAAAAGTCTGAATGTGTGTGGTGAGAAAGGTCAAATGTTTTAAAGGGGTTTAAATCTGATTATTTAACTGATACATCAAGGGCCGACCTGATGTTCATCAGCAGATATTTTGCCAAGTTGTGATGAGAATGTGTGCATTTGTGTAACTTTCTGATGCTTTTGATTTCTACAAATTTAAACATCTACAATTCTCTCACTTTTAGGTTGATTCATTGATTTTATTTGATGATTAAAAATACACACAATAACACAAACAGGATTAAAATCCCTTTTGGTCCTCCAAAAAAAAGGTGAGACTTCTTCAAGGTCGAGAATTAAGTTTGAAACTCCACACAACATTTCTGGAGCTTCACAGTAAAACAGCGTTGCAGCTTTCTCCTCATCCACTGAAGTAGACGGGGACTTGTTTTAAAACGTTAAACAACTGAAAAAATAAGTCTCCAGGAAGAAGAAAATTCAGTAAACTTGGAGTTACTGAATGGTATTATTTGGGTGAATTGTTCCTTTAAAAGACGCAGTCAGTGTTTGTTTTATTGTTGTTTGCAGACAAAATGGTGCTGCCTGCCGAGACAGCTGTAAAGTAATCAGAGCAATCCGAGTGATGGGCAAATGCACTCATCTGCTTAGTTTATGGCCGCGTGGGCATTCAGTGCTCCCATTGTGTTTCATAATCAGAGACAATCCTTTTAACGTCCATCTCGTATCTCAGAAGAGAGAGAAAACACCAGAAAGCCTCCCTCCTGCAGTGTGGCGAACACAGCCTGCTGGACTTTTATCTGCACTGTTAATCTGAGAGGGTTTTTCATGAATTATTAAACTCAAACTAAGGAGTGTGAATGACAGGAGAGAGGGGAGGGTGCGCGAGGGTTTTATTTCCTGATTATCAGGAAACATTTCCCTATTTGGTTACTTATACACGCTGGGTTCTACATGCAAACATGTTTTAACATTTCCTTCCTGTTTAAAACTTTGACTTCATGAATGCAATCAAGCTCATTGCACAGCTTTGAAAAATGTCAACAAGCAGGTCATGTGAACCACCTTTGAGTCTTTATGACTGGAGGTCATTTTCAGTTCTCTTACATCATGTAGTCAGAAGTCGTGTAAGAGCAGAGCTGCGTACTGTAGTCAGAACTTAATCTCACCTATTAAGTAACTGAAAGGTTATTTAGGGAAACAATGGCTGAAGAGGAAGGATGCAGTGTGTGTACGTGACTGGGTCACACACATCATGACACCACAGACCATGTGACTAGAGAGATACTGCTCACACAGTGATAGATGGAGTTCCCCATGTGTCCTCATCAGTGCTGCGACTCCATGCTGTAACCGAGAAACCACTTTCAGACAGTGAACTATTTTGACCTGTGACTTTAAAAACACATGCCTGTTGTTTCTTTTAAGTAGTTTACTGTAACTGGTTGTGACTCTAGAGAGTGAGACGGCTCATTGCAGCAGTTAATGATGGTGTAAAGTGAGGCAGGGCGGTCAGGTGGATGCTGTAAACTTCAGGCTCGGCTCTAATACAAACAGAGGAGTTGCCTGCATTCGGTTCGGTGACCTTTGTTAAAGCAGCTGTTGCTTGGAAACTGAGACACTCCTAGTTTACTCATGTTGCCAATGATAAACCTCTGATATGTCTGATTGTTAACCTTGTTTTGTGTGAAGACACTAACGTAGTTGATGTTTTAATGTTTGCCCTGCTAAGGGACAAATGTATTTATTATTTCAGCCATACATTTAAGTACTTGTTGATCTATGTTCATAATGTATAAAGTTACAATTTTCACATTTTTGAAAAAAAAACAGGAATGCCCAAAAGATTGACTATTTATCACAGGAAATATCATCATGCACTGTTATTGTCAGTATGGATCATGTTTGCTGTGTATAACTACATAAATATCCTATACTCTGTATATAATTTAGGTATATATACTCTGTGCATAATGCAGGTATATATACTCTGTACATAATGTAGGTATATATACTCTGTACATAATGTAGGTATATATACTCTGTACATAATTTAGGTATATATACTCTGTACATAATTTAGGTATATATACTCTGTGCATAATGTAGGTATATATACTCTGTACATAATGTAGGTATATATACTCTGTACATAATGTAGGTATATATACTCTGTACATAATGTAGGTATATATACTCTGTACATAATGTAGGTATATACATGTATGTATCTTATAATGTACATATTCCGTCCCACCTTGTAAGCAAATCCAATACTTATTCCTTGTTTCCTTGCACTACCTCTACTGCTCTTTGCAGTAATTGTACTTCTTACATTTGTCTTGTCTTGTATTTAGATTATTTGGTGTATTTAATAAACTATATAAACACCTACTTTTACCCACATTTACTGTGCAGTTCTGTCCTGTATAATTCACCTCCTTCAGTCTTTGATGTAATTTGTTCAGTTTTTGTTGTTCTTGTTTCCAACTGTATGTCTATTCATGTGTAGTAAACTAAGAGCAATGTAAACCAGTCAAAGTCCTTGTATGTTTACACATACTTGGCCAATAAAGCTGATTCTGCTTTTATTGAGTATTTCAGTTAGACCTGATTTTATTACACACTTTCAATGTTTTAAGTATCACATTTAATGCAGTTTTTTTCTATCGTGTTAAATCAGTGTATTAAGCAAATAACTTGATGTGTGATTTATTGCAGAATAACCAATTTAAAGTGCATTTTTTAAATGTATAATACTTAGAGCTACATCAAGCACATCCCAGTTATATAGAAGTTCCTCTTGACTTTATATGTAATGATTAAATGAACAGATACAGTTTATGTATGTTTCTACCAATTTAATCAGACCAAGTTGTTCAACTTAGCACTTTGGAAAAACTTTGCATTAAATGTGACCCTTTATGTTGAACTTATATAAAAGGGTCGCTAAAATACTTAATTATTGTTTTGAGTGACTTTGTTCATGTCAAAAATATGCCATTTTAGACAGAACTGTGTATATGTTTTGTTGCAGTTCAACCCATGTATGTATCAGCATTTACAGGCTTAAATGTGGTATTAAATAGGGAAGTGTAATGCAAACTATATATATATGCATGTTATCTTATCTTAATGCTCATGAAAAGAATATCTCAGCTGTTGTAAAAGTACGCCACCCAGTGTTGAAAAATGGCAGCAGCATATTTGGGAGACTGCGGTGTACAATCAGGTTCATCTCACTTTGAGATCGGCGAATAAAAACTGAGAGGCACAAAAGATTAAATACTTTATTATAAACAAAAACAGTGATCCAGTTCCTGATTTCTCTTGATGATTAAGATCAGAGACGTGGAAGATTTACCATAAACCTCCACAACGCCTCTTAACACTTGACAGAGAAAACACGATTAACACCATTGTTGGCAAATTTTAACTCACGTCTCCCTCCCAGAAACACACTGCAAGTCTGAAAATACTGAACATGACCCAAACCCGTCTGCATCACGATACTGTCAGTTAATGATATGAAGAAAGCTGAGTATAGAGTGTAAGGCTGAAACCATTACGGAAGTCTTTTTCAAAGTCAGTCACACTTTGATTGTCAGTTGCTTGCTCGCCACAATTAAGAGACATGCTAGAATACAGTGAGTGTTAAAAGTGTCAATATCTAATCTGCCTTTATTGAAAATCTGCCTTACACGGCTGCCCCCCTAAGAGTCAAATAAACCGATGGTGTGAAGAGTCTTAGCTCGCAGAAAAGATCCTCACTCTCCACTCAGGAGCTGAGTCATGTTATAAGCACCGCAAAGAAAGTAGAGCGACCCAGACCTCGCTAACTGTAGCTCCAAGTAGCTCAGTTAACCATGCAGCTAACCATGACAACTGTGGGACCAATAGGGGAGGAGACTGATGGAGACGAGTATTTTACTGACAGGAAATAAAGTGGCTTTCATTGGGGTGATTTAAAGGTGCAGTGTATGTGAGAATGTTAGTTGAAACAATTCAAACACTGATTAATATTCAACCAAACGTAAATAAATAACAGATTTAACATATACGACATCTATGGTATTGCAGATATATCTACTTGAAATCAGCATGCTAACCTGTTAGCTCCAGCCCATCTAAGCACCTAAGCTTATGACCAACAATTCCTGAGCTCCCAGTCTGGACTGCAAGCTGCACAGATAACTGCGTTAACTGGCTTACAGCATCTCCAGTTAACAGCATTCTTATATATATATTGCACCTTTAACGGTACATTGGCACTGACCAGGACAAATAAGACAGGTTCAGGTGGGGACAGGAAAGGCAGGAAGCGGCAAAGGAGCGACTTTGGAGTTAATTTGTAAGTATACATCCTCCAGTGTGTCAAAAAATCTGTGAGTGTTTGTTTTTGTAAAATTGGAGGTCATTTATCTCTGTATTTGAACAACGTCTAATGTTGTACTGTGTTGAATAAATTAACACAATGTGCAGTCTCCTGTCTGGACATTCAGCATCATTATGTTACCACTCTTGTTAACATTGTTACTAACAGGCCACTTGCTTCAAAAATACAATTCTTAAACTTATTTAAGTATTAGCATAGACATGCAGCGAATAGTTGACTAACAGTTTGACCTAACAACTACTAAATAAAGACTCTGCAAGTCTTTATCCAGGGGCAGCCCTACTTCCAACAGACTTTGGCTGAAGAATGTTAATGATTTAAGTGCAGAAGACGAGCTGTAACGTCTAAAGAGAAACAACGATAAAGGTGTGTTGCCTCACTAATTCCAGTGGTGAGGAATACAGCTGTAATGCACTGTGACCACAGTTGTTGTCAAATGACATGAGGTACTGTTTTCATTTGCTGACATCCTCAGTAAAATAACAAATAAGACACAGTCCTCACACCTAGTAACAAAAAGTTAAATTTAACATCTGATGACAAAACATCAGTCGTGATAAATCAACAGTGAAATACAAAAAAGTTACCTGTTGGGATAGGCTTTAATGGTGAATTAAGAGCAAGATATTTTTCATTCTTCTCGGCTGAGACTTTAACATTCAAAGTCCAATCTGAGGGGAAGAGCACAAGGCTGAAGTGATCCTTCAGTTAGAAATTTGCATCTGCTGTTGTTCCACTGACTGTCCTTTGGCACCAGTCTCTTTCCACTTATCACCGTATACTGTTGCTCCTGCTGTGGCACTGAGCTGCGACAGCGGTGCGACATCCAGGCCCTCTGTGTACTGTGTCGTCTGCCGTTTGGCTCTATGAGATGCACTGTGGAAGTCAATGTAGGCGTGAAGAGTCTCTCCCTCTTTAGGCGCTGGGCAGCTGGCAGTTAGCGCAATTGCGTACCAGCCTCTGTCTGTGTGTCTGGACCTGCACTGTGCACCTGCTGAGACCGTAGGTGTGGAGCAACAGGTGGCGAGCCTTCGCCTGGACATCCTCCCAGTTGTTGGCACTAGAGGGCGCTGTGAAAACAAACATGCATGTGAGTATAAATTAAACTACACACAGAATGTCCCAAAAGAATTTATTCCCTGTAGACGTTTTGACATGTCACAGCAAGAAAAACACAGGTGTAATTAATCAAACTAATAAAGACCACTGCAGTTTAATTAGGCCAGTTTCAGCTTACTCAGCGCAGTTTTCTAACTGAGAGTCATTGTCATAAGTTACACCTGAGCTTTCTTGCAAAATCACAACAAGCTCGTTCAGGATGAACTGTACAGTAAGTCACATCCTGTTAGATCTGATTCTTTTCTATAAAATGTTATCAGACCCATAAGCAGCTTTTTCAATTTAGACAGGGGAGCCTATGAAAATACTATACAGGTGATCTTTGATTTCTGTTCACGGTTCACCCTAAATTACGGTTCACCCATGTATCACATCAGTTTTCTGCTGTATATAAATGAGCTGAGCAGATGTCCTTCTCAAACTACATAACTTTAAAACACTATAGTCAAACACAAAGGATGAAATACAAGAAAATTACTACGTGTTGACTGTCTAACTTCTACTTGTCTTAGTATTATGTTTCACATATTTAACTATTTTTTTTCTAACAGGAAGTGAAAATATATGAGCAAAGATACATGTTAATCAAACTGCTAGCCAGTTCATGTGGTGTTGGGAGTAATCAAAAACATATTTTCCAACTTGGAAAAATGATTGGGAATCAGTGACAGAGTGTGTAAAATCGTTGGTACACAACTTGCTGACTTGGACCTCATATGTGCAGAAACACGGTTGATGACAGGCCTGCACGATATGAGGAAAATCTGCGATGTGCGATAACATTTTCCATATTGCGATGACGATATAACTTGCGATAAATTAACAAATATTGAAGTTTGCATATTATTAACTATACAGTTAATGATTGGCTGACATTAGTTTTGAATTGTTCCTGTAGGTCTTTATGATTGTATTGCAGGTGGTACCTGTGTTTGTAACACGTCGTCTCTCCTGAGACACACACACACACACACACAATGCATATTGCTCCGTGGTGTCGCTGGCTGCAAGCAGCACACCCACACACACCCACACGGCTCTCCGACACACACCCACACACACTTCGCCCGACACAGCTCTCTGACCTGTTCACGTCGGAGTTAAAAACATCCCGTAATTCATTCCCTTAACTGTTTAGTAGCGTGATCAAGTACTAGTTCCTGGATACAAACATATATACTCACACAATCAGCACACACTCAGTGCTGTTTCTTTTCACCACAAGGTCTTTGTCGACCACATTTTCATGGCTTTTCTCTCCTCCCTCAGCCATCTTAACCTGGCAATCACCACCAAACTGATGCCGAGTTTATCATAGGCCTGGGCGATAAACCGAAAATTTACCGATACCGAAATTTACGACGATAACCGACGTCATTTTGGCCATGTCGGTATATTCGGTGTCATAGGCATAACATCCACTAGGGACAGGGGGACATGTTAGGTCCACTAGATTAATCTACCCCAGCGTATACCGATGTGCTTATTTTACATTAATTTGATGGCAAACTCGGCCCACTGATGCAACACCAGCTATGCCAGGTTAGTAATCAAGTGAACCCACTCTCACTGTGAGTCGCGGACAGTTTGTGTACTGATGCTGCGTTCAAAGGCTGCAGCAGGCCACTGTCTTGGGCCGGGCGTCCACTGATCAAACATTTTTCTTCTGTTTTAACTCAAAATAATGACTGTATTTCCAGCTAGAAAACGCGCATCTCTCTCCTCCCTCCATTGTTGTTTGCATTTGTGTCTCTGCGTGGTCTGACACGTGAGTGACCTCATGCTGAGAAACGTGACTTCTCGCGTACGTGACGTCACTCCCCGCGACGCAAGAAGAAAGCAAAAATATATATTTTGACTAAGGAAAATTGACAAAACTAGTAACGCGTTACCGGCATCACTGATTGTGTAGCTTAAGTGCAACATGGAGCCTGAAGATGTAAAGAAAAAAAGAAAAACAGTAGAATTAACTTTGAGCAAGTGTGGAGGAAAGTCGGAGGTGTGGACCCATTTTAAACAAGCCGTGGGCCGTGATAATAACATGTGTCGGCTTTGTCGACTGAATTAAGTGCGGCACTTGTTGCATTATTCATTAAGATTTCTGTAGTTCACATAACTCGTATTTGTAGTCGAGAACGTCAGTTATAACAGCACACGTATTAAACAGTTGTGGGTTTAAATCGGTCTCGGTCTCATAATTACATTCAATGTGTCGGCCCGGCTCGGACACAACGGGCTCGGGTCGGGCTTGATTCTAAGCTCTACTCGGGTCCAGCCTCGACTTTACTGAGGTTCCCCCAGTGTGAGCAGCAGGAGGACGGTTAGCTCACCTCCAGAGCCTCGTGCTGAATCACTGAGACTGATTTAGGGACTGTCATCAAATTACTTAGCATAAATATATTAATACAAAATAATTGCAGTTCTTCGAATATCTTCCATGTCATGGGGCCCAGTGACTCCAGCAGCAGATTGTATTAGTAAACTGGACGAATGAGACACAGCTATGTTTACTGTACTTAGTGCTTCCTCTATTTTATATGAATATTAATATGCAGAAATCTTGATATTTTTTCTCAATAGCTTCCATGTCATGTGACCCACTGACTTCTGAAACAGATTCTGTCTATCAAAAATATATAATGATAAAGAAAATAATGGTAAAAAAAGTTCTCTAGTGCTCAAGAGGTTAACATATTATTAAGCAGCAATGTCAACTTCTACACTATTTTGTCTCATGTCTTAGATTCTGATACTGAAGTCCTCAAAAATATTTATTTATTTACATCCAACCTCTTCCACCACCTGCAGTACAACCACGTGATTCAATTCGAAGAAATAAAAAAAGCGAGAAGCTTAGAATTTGTTTATAAGGGACTGTATATTTTATACTTTTAAACTTGTTCAGTTGTTGTCATTTCAAGTAATCTGTGCTTTTCAGCTGTTCTTAACTACTAAATAAATAATGTAAATCTTAACTACAAGTCCTTTAAAAGTGGCATTTCTGTAAATACACAGGATTTGTTTTCCTTTTTTTAGGTGGGGGGTTTACTTATCGTTCATTTATCGTTATCGAGGCGAGTTGCTCAATATATTGTGATATTGATTTGAGGCCATATCGCCCAGCCCTAGTTTATCATTCATGTAACTTTGTTTGTATGTTCTTTTAGCTCCTAATGAAGCCTTGTCTTGTAGGGCAGCCAACTATCAATTAAAACAAACTGCTTATCCATTCTTTGCTCACAAGTAATTTGCAATATGGTATTAAGTTGTAACTGTTCTTGCTGTCCATGTGGAGTGATCTAGAAGAGTTAGGGAAGTTATGTGTTGCATCAACTCTTACAACAAGTCAGGTGAAACTTTATTTCAGTGGTTGTAGGTAAATTTGCTATTTTATATGCTAAAGTTATGAATATACAGTGCGAGTTTGAAAAGTCTCTGCCAATCAAACTTCTCCAAGATATCAAAATGTTTTGCTTTATATTCTGGGGTGCTCATAAAGTTCTTTAAGGTATATCACCTATTTATTCTAATTCATTCGATTTTATTTGTGCATTTTATTGCAAAGAATAAAGTCCATCAACACACACACATCTCACACCTTTTTTGATTTGTTTCAGCTTTTGTGCTTTCTTGGGTATGTGTAATTCTTTAAGACTTGTGTATGTAAATGTGTAGTGCGACAGTGAGTCTCACATTTAGACATGAGGTAAAAGGGCAGGGTTTGTTTCTTTAATCCCACACATGAAGTCACACCAACAGGAAAGAGAAGGGTTAGATATAGACTGCTGCTGCAACACTTTTGTTTCCTGTAGGTTGCACAATTTGCATGCGTAGAACTGCTTTGACAAACATGTCCAAACAGCTCCTAAAAAAAACAGCAGCTGAAGCAAAGACACTGATAAGACAGTCAGCATTTGTTTGCTTTTTTAACATTGACGGTTCATAGACACTAAAGTTTCGTTAGACATGAAAGGTAAAAATATTCTGCGGTCTGATAAAATAAAAGCTGAAGTCATGAGCAGTGCTGCAGCAGGATATATTTGGCAGAAACAAGTCTCAGCACATCCCCCATCGAACATCATCTCTACTGTGAAGCCTTTGAGTGGCAGAATCAATAAAACAAAGATTCAATCCAAATACAAGCAAATTCCAGGGATCACGATCTTAGACAAACATTTCTGCTCTGACAGGTCTCTGACATTTAACCCAATGCCAAATCAACACTGGAAACTATCTACATCAAAGTGGTTGGATTAAAAGCAGCTGAGCCATATTGCTGACATGTATCCCTCTGAGAATCTTTGGATATTGGCAAGTGTATCTAGTAACGTCTATCTTCAAGGCGTTCCAGACACACCAAGCTGCCGAAGCCAATAACACTTCAAGCTGTAATCAGTGCCAGGAGTATTTTAGGGCCCTATGATTTCCGCGATCAAGGAATCGCAGATTGAATCGTGGAATTGGCCAATTAAAACGGAATCTATATTTAACGGGGAATTTGACATAATTTCACTGAAATGCTGTTTTCATGTGAAAGAGGAACGTATGTCTGAGGAAAACTGCACAGAGGGAAGCAAATCTGGGTGGCCCCATCCACAGACTGAGCCCCTCCCCCCTTCAAAACAATGCAAGCATGGCGAAGCGTCGGCGAGAAGACTGAGAAACTCGACATTAAACCCTCAGTACAGAGCCGAGCAGTTCCCAAACGACTTGTATGTGTCAGGTGAACTTTTCTTTTGCAAATTCTGCCAACACTCAGTTGACTGGAAGCGTAAAAATACGTGCAATGACCACGTGCTGTCCTAAAGCCATGTGAGAAACAAGGGAAGAGAACTGATGCAAGAGATTGTTCAGTCATTGATAACATATAATTTTCACCTTTTATTGCTACACGGATAACAATGTAATAGAAATGAAATATCGTCCAAATGGGATTCCCAAAAATTAAAACTGAAAAAACAGAATTCACAAAAATTAAGACAGAAAAAAACGGAATTTGGGAAAAAATAAAACAGATTTTATAGGGCCCTAGTATTTCTAAATGTTGACCTGTTTTAGGAGTGGGTGATCTGACAATTTAGGTTGTGCTCGGTCTTGAAGGTGCCCACAATCTTTTTTCCAGGTGAATCGCTGAGATAGCTGTAATGTTCTTTTACTTCTGTTTCCGAACTTCACTTAACATCACCGATGAGCAGATCCACGCTACATGAACATTGCCGATTGAATGAATTACTTTATGCGGCTGTTCTAAGGCTACCAAAAAAAGCCAAAACAAGACAACATCATGTGACAAGATGCATCTTGCCCTTGACTCCACCACAACAGGAGGAAATATTCTAGCCTGCAGGGGGGCGCCCACAGAAAAAGTGTGGAAACAACTGGAGTAAATACTTTTGGTGTAAACTTAACCTGTCATCTCTTATTAAGGCAGGACTTTTCTTCCTGGAAGTTATTGAATGCACACATCTGATTAGTTATTCTGGGTGTACTGATGTCATGTAGCTACTCACTTAGCTGGAGATGCACCAGTGCTGCAGTCTTGTCACCCGTCAGCGCCCACACATTAAGCTCGTCGACGGACTGGACATCCTCCAGCTTCAGAAGGTCCTCTCTGATTCGCCGAGTGTCCAGATGCCTGGGAACACCTGACACAGGACGAAAACAACATAATGCACCTACACCACTCTAAACACTCTAAACAACATAATCTGACAAAGACTTACCCTCCAGCACGATGACTATAGTGTCTCGTAGGATGCGGAATGTGGTGCAAAGAACCAGAATGGAGAAGATGTAGGTACAGATGGGATCTGCCAATTTAAACTCTGGCTGTGAAATCAAAGAGTTACATCAGATCAACTAAAATCCATTTTCTTTCTACATTTATTCATCCATAATTACTCTCTTCAATTCAATCAGTCGAGCAACTATTGTATGCTCACATACTCTAAGTACATGAAAAGAACTGTTAAATTATATCAGCTCCAAGAGATTTAAAGTTTTCTAAACAATGATTCTAAATACTAACATTTAATAACACAAAAGAAAACCACGTTAACATTCATGGACAACAATTGTTTAAAAAGACAGGGTACCTTGAAGCGGACAACATAAGCAGCTATGAGCACCCCGACACTCTGGAGAAGGTCTCCCAAAGCGTGGATGAAGGCAGCTCTTACAGCCAGGCTGCCGTGCTGCCTCTGCTGCTGACCAGATCCACCTGACTGTGAATGTGAGGCAGCTGCAGAGCCGTGAGAGTGTCCATGACCGTGGCTGTGGCCATGACCGTGGCCGTGGAGGTGACCCCCTTGGTTTAACAGGAAACCCATTCTGAGACACAAGAAAACAAAGAGGTGAGGGTGTAATTTAATTAATATTAGTCCAATTTTAGACAATGCTTTGGACTGAACTGATATTATAGCTTCAGGCATAGCTTTGTTTATTCTTCTCATGTCGCTGCATTGTAAAATCCTCACAGTTTTCTCTAAACAGAAACATTTCCCCCACTTACATCAGGTTGACAGCTACTCCCACAGCTGCAGTGATGAGCATGACGTCTCCATCTATGTTGAAGTCTTGGTGTACCGTCCTCTGCACCGCCTCATAGACCAGAACGGCCGTCAGAATGTAGATGAGCAACACGCTGAGGACTGCCGATACTACCTCTAAGAGAGGAAATCACAAATCAGACGTGCTTACAAAACATATCCATAACAATAACAATGGCTGACAAAAGCTGTGAGAAAAACCTGATTTCCAAAGGCAGGTTAAAGGCAGGAACACACTGGACACTTTTTAAAAATAAAATAAAATCTTTAGAGTTCAATTGCAGATCTAGTTACATTACATTGACGATTCTGATTGGCGGTGTGTTAGCGAATCAGCGCGGTGTGTCTTGCGCATGCGCATAATGTACACGCTACTGTGGAGTTGGCAGCATGTCCAAGCGGTGTGTTCAACGCAACTTTTCTGCCGAACGGGTCAGACTAGATGCAACGGAGTGGTCGGATAAAGGCAGTTGGCTGTTGGTTTGAGTCTAGGCGGTGTGTGGGGGACTTAAGACAAGACAAATGTGGTAAAGTATTGGGTAAAAACTGCTTAGAGATTACTACTACTACTAAAACAAGCCTAATATATTAGATTAGAGCTGCAACAACTAAACTATTAAACTGATCTCCAACTATTAATCACTTTAGAAATAGTCAAAATTCTCTGAGTCCAGCTGTATGAATACTTTTATCTTTCTTTCCTCCTCTACGACAGTAAACTAAATATCTTTGTGTTGTCGACAAAATAAGACATTTAATGATGTTATCTTGGTCTTTGGGAACCCCTGATATACATTTTTCACCATGTTCTGACACTTCTTAGGTCAAACAACTAATCAATTAATCGAAAAAATAATCAACAGATTAATCAACAATAAAACATTTTTTGAACTATAGAACTATACAGCAGTTCCCTTCTTTGTTCCTGTATCATAAAGATGACGTCTCCACTCTTGAGCTCATAGTTTCATTGTCCATTTAAGGTATTTATCTATTTATCTCCATCCCTGGTTTCATCACATCCTCTGTTACTGAAGTTATCAAATTTAGCTATCACATTAGACTCCACCCTCTGCTTTGACTCACATTATCAAAAATATCACAAAAGCAGCCTTCTTCCATCTTAAGAACATCTCCAGACTCCGCCCCTCTCTATCTCACTCTGTCACAGAAACACTCATTCATGCCTTTGTTACATCTAGATTGGACTACTGCAATAGCCTTCTCCTCAGTTTACCCACCCACAGATTAAAAAAACTTCAGTATGTCCTCACTCACACCCGGTCCTGGGAACACATCGCCCCCACCCTTCAGCACCTGCACTGGCTCCCAGTCCAATATCGGATCACTTTTAAAGCACTTCTCCTGGTTTTTAAATGTCTTCATGGCCTGGCGCCTCCCTACCTATCCTGTCTTCTTCACCCCTACATGCCACCCCGTTCACGACGTTCCTCTGATGCACATCTCCTCTCCATTCCCCCCTCCAGACTATGCACAATGGGTGACAGGGCCTTCAGTGTGGCTGGCTCCACACTGTGGAATGCTCTACCCCACAGTTTGCGCCATCTATAACCACATCTATAACTACTTTTAAATCACAACTGAAGACTCACCTTTTTAAATTTGCTTTCCCTGATGTTTTGTAATGCTTTTATTATTTGTTTTATGTATACGTTATTTGTATACATCATTTTGTTGTTTGACTGCTGTTTTCTTATGTTATGTTTCTGTCCTTGGGTGACCTGAAAGGCACTTTATATAATAAATAAAACCTATTATTATTATTTACTAAATCCTTGTTGCTCCGTCTCCATTTAATCTATTATGTTAACTCTGGTACTCTGGCCCAAATTGCAAACTCCCTGTAGTGACTGGTAGTTAATTAAAGCAAAACTCTTGCCAAAATGCAACCTAGGGTCTTTTTGTGAATGTACCCAAGTCAAACTTTCGTTTAAAAGCATAATTACAACAAAAGCACCACTTTTAAGATTGATTGTATTTTTGTTTTCGGGTCAAAATCATTTTCAATGGAGTGCTATGAGCAAATACTATGTCAGCATCAAAATTGCTATTTTTAAAACACTACGAAGGCTCTACACAAAATGAAACTTTGCTCGTAGTATCACCATGGGCTCTACACATGAACTCGAGCATTGAGAACATTGTTTGTGTACATATCTATTCAAATAATAATAATAATAACAATAATAAAAAACAACGGTTTAGGAGCTTTCCACCTTAACTCTCCTCCCTGTTATGTCGCATTCGGAGATCGAAAAAACAACTGGTAAAGTGAGTTGTTCAATAACTTTCTTTTCAGTTAACTCTGGAGACCCTGGTGACACTACGAGCAAAGTTTCATGTTGTGTCGAGCCTTCTGAGTGTTTTAAAAATAGCGATTTTGATGCTATCATAAAAGTGCCCCTAGCACTCCATTGAAAATGATTTTGACCCGAAAACGGAAATACGGTAAATCTTAAAAGTGGCGCTTTCGTCGTAACTATACTTTTAAAAAGGAAAGTTTGATTGGGGTACATTCACAAAAAGACCCTAGGTTGTATTTTGGCAAGAGTTTTGCTTTAATGAACCGTGTGCCAGGTCTGATCTAGCAAAGAATGATATTAGCCGTCCTTTACAGCAGCGGTCCTCAAACTTCTTCATATCAGGGGCCCCTACACTGACCCAAATTAGATGGAGAGCCCCCATTTGATGAGATTTTGTCCAAGTTGTTAGATGTTTAATTACAGAAAATGTTAGAAAAACATAACCAAAATAGTGATACATGTTTTTATTGTGTTACTGGATATAGTTTTGTAGTGAAAAGGAATTATTTATATTGTTGCTGGTGCTGTGGGCCATAAACATAGACATTTATTGTCTAGTTTTCCATTCTAATAATGACGCTTTCTGTCCGAGTTATTTGTTTTTCTCCTTGTTTCTTCTACTCTGTGTAAATAAGGGTCTGTTATGTGACATTTGGCCTCTTAACCAACTGCTGTAAAAAAAAAAAACTTAAACAAAAGATGTCTGACAATATTGTGCCCATATCAATAATCAAAAGCTATTTTCTTTCTATATTTGAGTTTGAATAATTAATGCTCATCTCCATGAATTATTGCAGACATTTGGCAACAGTGTAGCAGTATTATGTAGAACTGTATTTACCAAACACTTTAAAAGGTAAATTTCACTGGTGGAATCTAGACACACACCAAATTTAACAGCTATTGGCATACATTTAAATGATCTGCTTATGTATCCTATCTAGAATCTGATCCATTTTAGTCACTGCTGAACACGCACTTTCCTCTTTGAACATGATTCATCTGCATCAAAACAAGATGCGCTGTATCCGTTTACCTAACACATGACAAAAAGAGCGGAGAGAAAAGAGGTAGTGGAAAGAGGAAGTGTCACGCGTCTGAAATCAGATACTCACCGAGGCGATGCAGTCCGAAGGTGAATCTCTTGGTGGGCGGTTTGGTGGAAAGCCAGAGGGCCAGCAGAGAAAACAAAATGCCCACCACATCAGCTAGCATGTGCACAGCGTCAGTCATAATGGCTAAGCTGTTTGACAAGTAACCACCTGGAGAAAGATAAGACAGTGTGAACAATTTAAGTCACGTTTGCTGAGAACTAACTGAGCTATTTATACATTCACAATTTAGAGATACAAAAGTTTAAATAGGTGCAGCTCCATGCAAACATAAATCAACATGGAGAGAACTGAACATGGTTACTTTTCTAGATGTGATGTCAGATGACATGATACTCTTTGGAACTACAGTATATAATCTAATGTTCCTCTGTGAGAACGAAATCTAGTGTTTAAAAAGAGGTGAACAGTCACACACCATCACCAAACAATTAAAGTAGCTATGTTCCAGTCACCACTTCTTCATTAGAAAGCATGGCTCATGTAGAAAACAAAGGCTCTCTATCTCATGTGGGAAACACTGAAAATGTCGAGCACATGTCGACCTAATAGTCTTCACAACAGTCTGTGTATAACACAGGCATTTATATGTTTGTGCCATGTTTTTTAGGGGGTCATTTTTGGTATAATAATTCATTAACAGAAAATGTAATATCCAAAGATAAGTAAACAGTTCATTTCTTTGCAAAGGTAAATCAATACTCTAGCAAATGCAAGTCAGCAGGACAGGCTTTTAGAGTTCCTTCAGCTGAGGTTAAAATGAGGGTTGAACATGTCTAATCAATACAATCAATAAAAAAGGACTTCTGGCTACTTTCCTTTGAACAAAAACTGCAGTGACTATGATTTTGATGTAAAGCTGGGAGCAACAGTCTGATACAACAACCCTGAAAGAAACAAGGGCTGCATGATACTGGAAAAAACATCACAATATTTCCTTTTTTAATACATATATTGTGATACAAAATGATGCTGGAGTCTAATTGGAAATAATTCATTATTCTAAAGTGATTGGAGTGATTTTGTAGGAGGGTGCACTTTATCAAACAACCAAAGTTGGCCCTGCTTTGTCTGATAAATTGGTCAAGCAGAATAGAGTGGTTAGCAATGAGTCGAAAAACTCAGTATTTGTGCACATCAAGTTCCATTATCTCAAAGTTTATAGAATTGTTTTATGATTAAATGCCTGAAATAAGGTCTGTGGTTACTACAAGCTGGAGATATTTACGTGTTTTGTTCACGACATAAAATACATCATTAAATGCTCCACAATTTAATAATAAAGTGCTTACGTGTTTTAAAAAGGGCAGCTGTACAAATTGCCTAAAAAAGACTACAAAGGTTGTGAGGGACAAAAAACATCATCACCGCAAACACAGAGACTCATTTACTCACAAGTTCCTCTTTAATTTAACTATTTTGACTCTGACTTAACAACTTGTTGATCATTTTATAGAAAACATGTTAAGTCATCTTGTAGTAAGATGCTTAGTGGTGGTGACGTTTAAATTATGCAACCAAAGTGTAATCTGTTTATAACCACTTTATTACATTTGTGGTGCTCAACATGCTGAGGGAGTACATGTCAAACATAAGCCACACTCACAGCAACTCTACTGCATCTTCCCAAAGGTTAATGTTTTATGATGTTGGTGGAGGTAAATCAATGTCTCTTCTGTTCAATCATTTTATGGTACTGACATTATTCAGTTGTGTTTATCTGAACAACCTGTCCAGACAAACACATATAATGTAGGGATGCAACTTATGATTATTTCTATCATCAATTAATCATTTACACTATTAAAAATAAAACACTCATCGCAAGTTGACCAGAAGCCAAATTGATGTCTTTAGATGATTTTCTTTGTCTAACCAACAGAAACTCAAAGACCCTTAATCAACCATCAAAGCTGGAGCTGGAGCCAGCATTTGTTTGAGAAATGACTGAAACACTTCATGGATCATTCAAATAATCAATCGACTAATCATTGCATCTCCAAATGGTTCACATTCATCGTCAACCTCCCTTTGACAGATCAGCCATAAAGTTTCCTGCAATAATTGACAAGTCACTGACAGACCATCAGTGATAAAAAAAAAAAATGTATTAAAGGGAAACTACACAACTTTTCCACATTAAAGTGTGTTAACAGGTCGGAGGGAGTACTACTGCATGTGTGAAGGAGTGGTATAATGAGCGTTTGGCCTTCAGTGTTATCACTGGATTATTGGTAACATCAGCTGTCTAGCAGTGCACTGTTGACAAAGACACTTGAATCAGAGATATAACCTTTTTCAGTCTTAACCAATGAGTGTCATCACCGGAGGCAATTGATCAGGCCACATGCAGCTTGCTCTGGAACAACAAAAGGCTTTATACTGGGAGGTAAAACCTCAGTCATAAACTGTAACTAAACAACTCAAAGTGTGTTGGAAAAAGCTGTTTTTTAAGACAGGTGTTCACCAGCTGCCCGTGTGTGCTCATGCTGTTGATGCAGAGGTGCTGGTGTGAAGCATTACTCCCCAAGACCTGTAAAACACACTTCAATGTGTATAATTGGTGGAGTCACAACACAAATATGTAGTGAGAATATCTGCACATACTCACCTATAACTTCACCCGTCATGAAAAGGAAATACAGCACAGCTGCTATAACCAGCCTCTTCATCACCTTCTTGTGCTTGATCTTCTCCCTCTTCTTGTTGCAGTTGTCACAGGGGTCCATGTTTAACCCCGGGCTGCCCAGGCTGGAGGAGGACTCGAGCAGGGAGTCGTCATCATCCGCCACCACCATCGTGTTCACGGCCACCCCGTTGGACGGAGCTCCGGCAGAGTAGTCCGACATCTCTCCGGAGACCACGACCTTCAGCTTGTTGAACTTGGGCGTCTCATCCTCCACCAGCTCGTCGGAGAAGTCGAAGGGCGCCGTGTCGCTCAGGTCCCAGTCGTCCCGCTCCCTCCTGAAGGCGGACCGCACCTTGCTCAAAAAGTTCCCACCTGACATCTTTAATACTATCCAGGTGTGCTCTGCCTGTATGTTACTGCCTTCTGGAGGGAATGATTCGTATTCTCTGCGGCGAGGTAGAGCTGAAAACCTGCATTTCTACTCCATTTTAGCACCTGGAGGAGAAAGGAGAACGGAGAGAAAGCATCGTTTCACGTCAGAACAGCTCCGCAAGTTCAACAACGATTACCCAACGAAACTGTTCATGTCGCTATCAAGCTGGTGACTGGATGTGTTAAATGTATATCCCCGTGTCACTCACATCCACGCATGAGCTGATAAACTTTGAGCTCAACAGCCCTCTTAAAAAACATCCTTGGCTAAACAGTAACACGCTAGCTAGTAGAGGTTAGCTATCTTGTCATGTCAGTTGGAGACAAACAGACAGCGCCTGTAATGTGGTAGGTTGTGTAACAAAAAAAACCGAGGAGCACTCACCTGTAGATGTCGTTTTCAGTTGTGCAAACTTAGCTGGGTTTTGAGGAGAAACTGGCATGGTAATACTGGTGTAAACATCCGAGTCGAAGCTCTACCTCCGCACTCGGAAGTGACACTAGCAAGTTTGACTGCACCGACAGTCACATGATGACGCAGGAGTCACATGACGTTTGTTAGACGCAGCAGCTAAAATCCTGCGGTTGAGTCTCCAGCTCTCGGTCAACATCACTCCCCTCACCTACAGCTCAGGTTAAATAGACAATCAGACAGGTAAGAAGGTGGTGCTGACTGGGGCGAAGTGTTTATAGACAGTGGAGCAGCTAATGCTAATGTGTCATGGTGCGGATACACATCAAGAAGCAGCTCAACAAGCTAGCTAATTACTTCCTCAACAGTTAGATGCTCGGTATTCGGATAAGCTAACGTCATGACAAAGAGGTTTAACTGATGATTTCCATCAGATAAAGTTGTGGGGTCAGTCTGCCTGATTGTTTGGTGTCTTCTCTCAGGTTATAAAAGCAGTCTGGGTCGACAGAGTGGTTGCAGATGGAGGTAGAGGAGATGGAAGATGAGGGACCTTCATCCCAGAGTGAAGGTATGCGATGCTGTCGACACCTGGCTGGCCTCCTGATGTTAAAGGAACAGTTCACCCAAAAATGAAAATGCAGTCATTGTCTACTCATCATGCTGATGGAAAGTCAGGGGAAGTTTTGTAGTCAGCAAAACATTGCTGCAGCATTCCCCTAAACAACTGAAGTAGGCGGGGACTTGTTTTAAAAAAAAAAACAAAGATCCCAAATTAATTTGAAAACACATAACTTACACCAGATACTCGGTCGGCCCGCTTTAGACCAAGGATGTAACATTGAGATCTGAATGATCTGGATGTTGGAGGCAGAGCCCCAGTCACTTCTCTGACAGATGCTCAGTGATGTTTTGAGGCCGTGAAAGTTCACTAGTGTTGATGTATTTTTGTAGACTAACCTGGAAATAAGCATCACTCTGGTTCCCTTATCAAAAAGCTGATGGGGGTTTTACAATTGGATTTTGGAATTTCCCCCAAAATAATCTCTGTGGCAGACACAACTGTATGATACGTTTTGTTCAGCAGGATTATCTTCTCGGGTAAATGACACTTTTGTGTTTTTTAAAGCGTAAATTAAATCGCTTGAAGTAAAAAGCTAATCTTAGGCTACAAACAGACGACATCTGGCTCACATGACTTAAACTTCACCACCACTAAGCGCCTAACTTCACAATTACTATACAGGTTTTTTATAAACTGATCTCAGTATACAAGTTGTCAGTCAGTCAGAGTTAAAATGGTTTGTGACTGAAGTCGGCCTTTAAATACGGACTACTGAGAAGATGAGTCTCTGTGCTCACTGTGATGAGGTTTAATAACATCCATGATCTGTTGTGGCATTTAGCCACTTGTTAGCAGCCTCTTTATAATTAAATTGTGGGACTTTTAACTATGTATTTTATGTCATAGAACAAAACCTGTTAATATATTCTGCGGTATCCACAGACCTTATTTCAGGTATTTAACTGAAAAAACAATAAAAAAAAGCTCATGGTTTTTGAGACGAGGGAACCGGATGTGCCAAAACGCTGACTGATTTCCAGGTTTTAGGACTACAATCTACACCACTCTACAGAGACTTCCGCTGACTGAGCTGGCTAATTTAAATGGAAATAAAATGATTCAAATCAGTTTTGCATCTCTGGGCTTTTTGAGACTTGGATTATACAGGATGAGCTGTGTGAAGCAGTATTTTGCTTTTTGGGGGGGTTGTGTTGTTTTTTAAAAAGTCCCCATGTGCTTCAGTTGTTTCGCAGAATGCTGCAAAGCTGTTGTTGTGGACTATGAAACTTCCCTTGACTTTCCAAAGACATGAGAGTAGGCCTGTGCGATAAACCGAAAATTTACCGATACCGAAATTTACGACGATAACCGACGTCATTTTGGCCATGTCGGTATATTCGGTGTCATAGGCGTAACATCCACTAGGGACAGGGGGACATGTTAGGTCCACTTGATTAATCTACCCCAGCGTATACCGATGTGCTTATTTTACATTAATTTGATGGCAAACTCCGCCCGCTGATGCAACACCAGCTATGCCAGGTTAGTAATCAAGTGAACCCACTCTCGCTGTGAGTCGCGGACAGTTTGTGTACTGATGCTGCGTTCAAAGACTGCAACAGGCCACTGTCTTCAGCCGGGCGTCCATTGATCAAACATTTGTCTTTTGTTTTAACTCAAAATAATGACTGTATTTCCAGCTAGAAAACGCGCATCTCTCTCCTCCCTCCATTGTTGTTTGCATTTGTGTCTCTGCGTGGTCTGACACGTGAGTGACCTCATGCTGAGAAACGTGACTTCTCGCGTACGTGACGTCACTCCCCGAGACGCAAGAAGAAAGCAAAAATATATATTTTTACTAAGGAAAATTGACAAAACTAGTAACGCGTTACCGGCATCACTGATTGTGTAGCTTAAGTGCAACATGGAGCATGAAGATGTAAAGAAAAAAAGAAAAACAGTAGAATTAACTTTGAGCAAGTTTGGAGGAAAGTCGGAGGTGTGGACCCATTTTAAACAAGTCGTGGGCCGTGATAATAACATGTGTCGGCTCTGTCTAGTGCATTAAGTGCGGGACTTGTTGCATTATTCATTAAGATTTCTGTAGTTCAAACAACTCGTAATTGTAGTCGAGAACGTCAGTTATAACAGCGAACGTATTGAACAGTTGTCGGTCTTAAATCGGTCTCGGGCTCATAATTACATTCAATGTGTCGGCCCGGCTCGGACACTACGTGCACGGGCTCGGGTCGGGCTTGATTCTAAGCTCTACTCGGGTCCAGCCGCGACTTTACTGAGGTTCCCCCAGTGTGAGCAGCAGGAGGACGGTCAGTTTACCTCCAGAGCCTCGTGCTGAATCACTGAGACTGATTTAGGGACTGTCATCAAATTACTTAGCATAAATATATTAATACAAAATAATTGCAGTTCTTCGAATATCTTCCATGTCATGGGGCCCAGTGACTCCAGCAGCAGATTGTATTAGTAAACTGGACGAATGAGACACAGCTATGTTTACTGTACTTAGTGCTTCCTCTATTTTATATGAATATTAATATGCAGAAATCTTGATTTTTCTCAATAGCTTCCATGTCATGTGACCCACTGACTTCTGAAACAGATTCTGTGTCTATCAAAAATATATAATGATAAAGAAAATAATGGTAAAAAAAGTTCTCTAGTGCTCAAGAGGTTAACATATTATTAAGCAGCAATGTCAACTTCTCCACTATTTTGTCTCGTGTCTTAGATTCTGAAGTCCTCAAAAATGTTTGTTTATTTACATCCAACCTCTTCCACCACCTGCAGCACAACCACGTGATTCAATTCGAAGAAATAAAAAAAGCGAGAAGCTTAGAATTTGTTTATAAGGGACTGTATATTTTATACTTTTAAACTTGTTCAGTTGTCATTTCAAGTAATCTGTGCTTATCAGTTGTTCTTAACTACTAAATAAATAATGTAAATCTTAACTACAATGTAGTTTTACAGTCCTTTAAAGTGGCATTTCTGTAAATATACAGGATTTGTTTTCCTTTTTTTAGGTGCGGGGGGGGGGGTTTACTTATCGTTCATTTATCGTTATCGAGGCGAGTTGCTCAATATATCGTGATATTGATTTGAGGCCATATCGCCCAGCCCTACATGAGAGTGAAACGAAAATGACTGAATTTTCATTGTTTAACTAGAATTAGTTCCCCCAAAATGAATATTCAATCAAGTATAGATTAGTTGAATCCAGCCCTGGTTTGTGCCTGTCATCCGGCAGCTCATGCATCCTCATTCACTTGTGGGAGACCGTTACAAGTGTAAAAGGGTCCAAGAGAGCGTCGACATCAATAAAAATGTTTTGGTTAAATGTTACGCTTTGTTTTATATGTCTGTTTAACCTGTTGTATATAGTGATATTAATCAAATCTGAGCGACACTAGTATTTTATTATTAAAATCAAAGCAGCAGCAGCAGAGGCTGAATCATTCTGACCTTCATTCCCTTCTGTAATGCTGCATTTTAGTCAAAGTCGGAGAGAAGTGGTGAACTTTGTGTACGATTCACTAGCTTTTCTTGTAAGAGGTCAGCATAAGCCCAGCACAGAAACACAGCTGATCCAGGACTTCCATCATGCAAGTCAAAAACATCTCTGTTTACGCTGTTATGTCATATAAGAATTATCATAATTACCAGTTCCTGGCTTGTGAGTAGCATTTTTGTCAACATCCAGGTCATGATTATGACTAAGAAGGTTCTCTGAAAGCTCTGATTATTCTCATGTTGAAAACTCTAGTTTGTAACACATGATTTTGGTTCCAAATAGTATAGAGGTTTATGTGTTTAGATTTTCAGGTGGTGTTGCAAATGTTTCCATGAGGTTGCTGATGCTGCGCGTACAGTTAAAGCAGTCTTGCCTGGATAGTTTCTAGTTTTGGATTCCTGAAGCATCAAACTGTGACTGCAGCAGGTTAGACCAGGTTAGACCAGGTTAGACCAGGTTAGACCAGAGTTTCAGAACAATACAAATGAGATGCGAGATTAGATGAGATTTAAGATAATCTTCCAGTTCACGTGTACAGACAATTCAGATGATTCAGCAAAGCAGCTGAACAAATGCATGGCAAAACCTCTCTTCCTGCAT
Organism: Diplodus puntazzo; assembly: GCA_963678695.2. Taxonomy (NCBI): domain Eukaryota; kingdom Metazoa; phylum Chordata; class Actinopteri; order Spariformes; family Sparidae; genus Diplodus; species Diplodus puntazzo. Next base: position 36,741,659 of record OZ023155.1, on the reverse strand, counting down.
GATTATTATGCTGGCATTGTCCAGTGATTGTTTTGGTAACGATTAGATTAAATATGGGATGGAATGTACAATGTTCTCCGTGAAGCTTTCAGCCCTTATTTTATGTCAAACATGTGACATCATGTAAAACAACACAATCTTACATCTCACATGTTGGAATAAAAGAGGTGAAAAGTCTTTGAAGGAGTCAGCGTGAAGTTTATGAAGCTAAAATTACAATCGGTACATTTGAAAATGTTTTTTTATCCTTGAAGGGACTTTTGTGACACAATACTAAATGCTTTGCACATTTTATTTGCTCTCAAATATTCGACAGATCTCCAGCTGGCACAGCAGGACTCACTGGAGGGCTCAGCCCCTGTGGAGAATGTGTTTGTGGATAAGAAAGCAGTGGTCAAACTCACAGAGGGATTACTCTCTCACTACCTACCAGACCTACAGAACTCTAAACGAGCCCTTCAAGAGCTCACGTGAGTATTTCCCAGCTTATTGTTTTATCACACACTTAACCTTTACACCCGATGGTCTCCAGCAAAGTTAACACTTGATAGGAACTGCACAACTTAGAAAAACACGGGGCAAGTTTATGACCATCTCATATAAATATCCTTGCATGTTGTCTTTTGACATGTCTTTTAAATATTGAAGATAATAAGAAAGAAAGCAGTGAAAAGCTTGTCTGAGAAAACACACATTTCCTTTCTTCAGCCCATTAATGACCATCACTGATATTTAGTATTCCAAGAAAAAAACAGATTTTTTTCTGTTAAATAATTTGTTTTCAAACATAAGAAGATAAAAAAGAAATATGTAAAGCAGGTTTTGAAACAAGCGTTCTTTGCCTGCATCAGTTATGTGACACACACACACACACACACACACACACACACACACACACACACACACACACACACACACACACACAGCCGTATACAGTAAACAAGCAGGCGGTGCAGATAATGATCTTCAAGCAGAACCAGAGGGATGGTTCGACCGTCTGCGTTAATGCTGGTAGCGCTGGGTGTATAAAGTCATGTAAAACAACCTGAACTGTGTTTCAAACTTCTAATATAGTCTTCATACATTTTTATATATATTGACCTGCTAATTATTCAATATGAGTAATGTTTTGATGACATTTATCTGAATCTTCCTCTCCATTTTTTTTCTCAAACAGACAAAATCAGCTGGTGCTGTTGGACACACTGGACCAAGAAGTCACCAAGTTCAGAGATTGTAACACCTTACTGGACCTGAATTCACTCGTATGTTTGGCCTGAATTGTAATCTAATTTGTACTTGTGTTGCTCTTGTTTTCACTCTCAACACCATCCTGCAGGGACGACTTCTAATGCTGTTTGTTGTCTTTAGTTTGTAGAGGCGAAGGTTTACCACAATAAACTGGTGAATATAAGGAAAGAGATGATTATGCTTCACGAAAAGACAACTAAACTAAAGGTACTGATGTCACTCAGATTAAGTATGTGTTTTATTAGCATATAGAGCGACTGATAGTGGATGGGTGTAAACACACTGATTCAGATGTGGACTTTTGTTTTTCCGTCAGAAAAGAGCGTTGAAGCTGCAGCAACAGAAGCAGAGAGAGGAGCTGGAGAAGGAGCAGCAACGAGAGAAGGAGCTGGAGAGAGAACGACAGCTTATCGCCAAACCTGCCAAAAGATCGTAGGAGCCCCAAGTCTGCTGTAATAATGGAACATACAGGTGGTTTTGCATGTCTTGGCTTATTTATTACATATCAACTAGGTGCATTGCTGCTGCTGACCATTTTCCAAAGTGCAAGTTTTTTATGTATTTTTGAATTTTTGGCCTTTTCTCGGTTAGAATACAGTAGAGAATCCGAGTCGGGGCACAAAGAGGGAGATGAGATGCAGCCTGCGACCAGGAGCGCTGTGTTTACAACATAGACTCAGCATCCTGGGCTTCTAAGGCCTTTGAATGTATCTCCCAGCCATCCAGGCATTATCATCAATCCATTACGAAGAATATCGACATGTGCTTGAATATTTTCGGGAAGAACAATCCATCATTAGCGATCTGCCAGAGAAGAAGAAGAGCAAGCGGCACAATGCTGTTGTTGCATTGTGGATGATTGCAGTTTATAATACAAGTTCTGTAAGCGTTCAGGGAGGAGGGAACAAGTCTACGAGTTTCAGCTATAGAATATCATATCATCCATCTTTGTTCACCACATCTGGACCTTTATTACCCTCAGATGTGAATACACTACAGGTCAGGAACCTTCTTTATTGTTTATAAAATGTGGGTATCAGCCATGAGAACAGCGTAATTATTGGTATCTGCTTTTTGTCCAACTTAAATTATTATGAGGTGATACTGCAGTCGAAGGTGCTCATTAATGTGACAGATTTGCACAATACCCCAGTTAAGATAAACAATAAAAGGAGACCTGTTTCTTTGCAATGCTTTACAGCCGGTCTCAGCAGTTTTTATAGTACAGACCAGTTTAGTTGGAACTGTGTAACTTGAGTCAACGTTTACTGACCGTTAGCTATTTAAAAAACATTTTTGGTGGACGGCTTCTACAATTAAATTTGTTGCAAGAAATGGTTTGAAGTTGCTGGAACAGGACTGAGATTTGATTTAAACACACTTATGTGTTAGCTTTGTTTCCAACAGTACAACAGAATACACTGTCAATGTCTCTCATATCATTTGAAGTATTTTCTGCAGAACACGCTCGACTTTGGATGTATGAGTTGTTATAGTGAGCTTGTAGCTCAACTCCTGTTGTTTCTTAACTTGTACCACACTCACCCATCTTTATATCTACCCTGCAGTAGGAAACAAATAAGAACACGCTAGAACTTTTCAATTAAAAGCATTTAAAAACATCTTTAATTGAGAGAATTTGAAAAAAAGAAAAGATCTATCTAAAAATGCTTTGGAAAATGGTCAATTTATAGATAGTACATGTGATTCATAGCAAATGGGCTTCAACTTGCAAAAGCTCTGGTATGATCCTTTATGTCCGACACTTGCCAAGACGACCATAAACCAAAGACATGGACTGAATCTTCAAATGCTGGTTCTTCTATCAACCTCTGGTGACACACGAGATGAACTGGAACAAAGAAACTTTTGACAATGAGCAGGAGAATCAATGCGTTTGCTGTCTTTTGTTTAAGATGAAGTGTTAATATATGTTGTTGTTGTTGGGCTTTGTGCCTAGTTAGTATTGAATGTTATAAAAACAAAACAAAAGGTATGTTGTATAAAATCAGATAGGACTGCACTAAACTGTATTTCTGGTGTCCAGATTTTATGAGAATGGATGATAAGATGTACCAAACTACGCCCCCCGTCACACAGAGCCATCTGTACATTTGTTTAACAGACCTTTCAAAAGGCTTCTATGCACTACTGGAACTCCACTGTTTGTATTATTAATAATAAAAACAACACAAACTGATCTGTAAAATCAAGATCAGTAAAATGACGTGTTTTTTTTCTGGATTTATGTAAATGTCTTTTAAGTTTTGTTGCTTTTTGTTTTGGTTGCATACATTTTAAATTAGAATGTAAGAATGGGCTTTCAAGAGTTTGTGCACGAGGTGTAAACTTTATCTTTTCCGGCTCCACGCGCTCGATAACTGTTGAGCTGCATTAAGCGTCTCAGTCCACCAGGTGTCAGCACAGACTAGAAGTCATTTCACCAAATCTGTGAAGAGACAACGTGCTCACTGGCAGTCCGGTTTTCCTCTCCTCGCACCAACGGATGTTACTGATTAGCACAGCTACTGTCAGAGAGGAATATCTAAGTAGTGAGTTCAACCTGTGCAATATTTGGGTTTAGTCTGTCTTCCATGAACCACACACAACTGAACTATCAGAATATATTCATGATCCCATTTCTCGTTTGTTTTTGTTTTTTATTACATCCACCCGGTCAGGGACAAATTACTGGATCATGCTGAATCCAAAGTTGAATTAACCGTATGTAATTTCTGCTGGAAGGGTTCTCTCAATCAAAACAATCAAAACAAAAGAAGTAGTTTGATGGTGTAGTGAAGCAGTGTGGGATCATGGGAGTTGTCTTCTTCATTCTTAGGGTGCCTTCACACCTGACTCATTTGGTCCAGATGTTCCGATATTTCAGTTTGACCTGAACCAACATTTCAGGTGTGAAGCCTCCCCTGGACCACGGTCCACACCACATGATCAAACCTTGGTCCGACCAATAGAGTGGTCTTGGTCTAGATCAGACAGAATCATAGTTCGGTTTGTTTCTAGTGTGAAAACATTATTCTGGAAGGTTCATACTTTCGGACTTACTTACTGGAATTACGCGAAATTACGACAGGCTAACGACAGATGCCTTATGGGACTTTTCAAATGTTTTCTGTTGGGACACACGAAGACGGAAGAGCAATGGCACCTGGAAGAAAATGCAGCGGGTGTACAAAGGTCACAGCGCCATTAGAAAAAGTGAAGGGACGCTGACGTCAGACGCACACCGTCAAATGTAGACAACGTGAATAAAGATCAAAGTTGGTTCGGACTTTCAGGTGTGAAAGCCCCCTTAAATAACCGCCTCTGTCGATTGAAATCTATCTCAGGTTATGTTTAGTCCTGTTTGTCTTCTTCCTCCCTCACCCTCTGAAGTGTCACCTGATGTTTCCCTGATGTGATAGCAACAGTTGACCAAATGAAATGCACCGTCACTGTGAGAAAAAATACAGATTTCTGTGGTTTTGAACAGAGATATGGTTGTTTTTACACATTTTGATACAGAAATGTTACAAATTATATCTTTAACTGCAATTAACAAGCTGGTAGAATGAAGTATCTTGGTTTTCTTACCCTTGTTAAAGTTGTTTCCCAATTCACCCTCATCTTTCCCCCCAATACATAAACCTTAAATTGTCCTTGAATTGGTAAACACAGATGTGTTGGACAGACACAGCCTCTTGTCCCACACATTTTTTACGGCATTGTCACATACGAGCTGTACAAACAGCAGCTTGTTGACAGAAAAGTAGGTTACATTCCTCTCCAACCCAACACAAGCATGTGTCTGTCCCACCCCCGTCCAATCACATAAAACTCTAATTTTATACTTACTACTACAGCAGGAAACTCAGTCAAAACCAACATGGCTCGGTCCACCGCCCTGTCCCTCTCAGGGCGGAAGCTGCACCACAGTGTGGCCGTGAAGGGGTCCGGGCTCTGGGAGAGGGGCAACCTGATGCCACACCGATGAAAGCGAGGAAACCACAGTTTGAAATATAGTTTTCAGTACCTTGACTTTAGGTTTTGTAAATACAGTGAATGTATATATGAGGGCCTTTTGCAACACTTATTGTTTTCTTTATTTTCTGAAGGTGGGTCAGTGTAATGTGAAGGCCAACATAAAAAAATGTGTTTGGCAGCCGCAGGAGCCACAGGAGGCAAAGATATCCCTGAAAACAAGAGGAGAAATCATGCAGCAGTGATATTATTCAAGCAGATTTGAATGATCAGTCTTTTTTTGGTTAATATTACACTTTTATGTATTATTTACCAGTTACAAGCATGAAATAAGATAAAATGTTTAACTATATCACCATGAAACTGCCCAGTTGATCACTTTCAATGATACAGTCATGTTTTTTGTATCCATGTATTCTGAAATCGTATGTTTATTTATGCAAATGAGGCATTATTTAGTGAAAAATCAGATTTAGATTCACTTTATTGTCATTTCCCTGAGTATCTGCATAAATAAAATAAAATGGAAGTGAAGATTTCTGCCTCATATTCTGGGCAAACAGCCCTTTAAAGGGTATTTATCGTAGACAAAAGATGGCGAAATACCCCCCAAATCTCAATATTGACCTGTGAATGAACAAACAGTATTTTCACCTGTCATGTCTCCTCTTAAACATATGAATGAAGCGTTTAGGTTCCCAGAAAGACTTTAGACGGCCCTTGAGTTTCCAACCATGAGGAAAAAATACAAAATAATTCAGTACATAATGTGAACATAAAGTCTGGTTAAAAACCAGAGAGCCTCACATTCATAAAACCTTTTAACATCTGGTTAAAAGCTTTTCACTCACTAGCCTTTTTCTGAACTTTGCATCTAATCTCAAGATTCACAGTCTTGTTTTGTTTTCTCTTCAAGATTCTGACAAACAGAAGGATTTTGTTTTCCTCTTGGCATCTTCATATTTGAATCTCAGGATCTGCCCTTAATTAGCTAATCCTATGATTGAATGGGGCTCTGTTTTTCCAGGAGGAGGGGGCGTCAGAGGCTGCAGAGGTAGACAGCTCAGCGCAGCAGTGGTTTCCGAGGCTGGGCCTGACTCCTCCAAGTGTTTGGTTTTAGCTTGTGTCTGATTTTAGAAAGTTGGCCGTCGGGGAAAACACAAACCCCCCCCTTTGCCAAAGCCACAAGCGAGTCACAGACACGGAGCAGCAGATGATGATGTTGTACAGCGGACGGCTTTCCTGTCTAAGTAAACAGTGATTCAGACGGGTGAGGAGTGGGAGGCTGTGGTCTGCTTCAGACTGGCAGCACCAGGCCTCTCCCTGACCCACCATAACAGGATATGGTCCTCTGGCCCACACTGAGGACGGTTGCATCATGTTATTATTTCCCTCAGGTTTTTACCATTCGGCTGGTGTGGTAGTACTCATGCACACTGTGTAGCATGTGAAGAGCTGGAGAGAAGGTTCTGGAAAACATATCTCGCTGTGGTGTTTCTGACCAAAGTGACAGTGAGTGAGGTTACTTTCCCTCCTCAACCAGGTCTTATATAACTCCACATACGCACGTCTGGATAAGTGGGCACGGAGAACATTAGTAATTAGGTTTCTGTGACTCAACAGATGGTGCAGAGTAGATATTTAAGCATAACAGTTTACTATGTAACCACCGCATCGCTCCAAAACAATAATTTCACATCTGAAATATATTTAGATCTCGAACAACCATGGGAAGTAACTTAATGTTAATAAGAAAACCAAATCTAGCTATATTAAGAAGTTGCTTTGCAGAGAAGAAAAAAAAACATACACAAAACATTTGAACAATTAAAACATAACAACCACCAGACACATATATATCAGTTAGGCAGCTTTTTATCTATCCAGACATGGCTGGAGGAACCTGCTGGGGTCCACAGAGCTGGAACCAGCAGCTGGGCCCCATCAACTCCTCCAGATCTCTGTACATTGTGTACTGTTTCTTCTTTGACTGGTAATTTTGTAAATGGACCGCTCCAGCCTATTTCTAGTGTACAGCTTCCAACCAAGAAGCTGACCTGGTTGCTCAAAATAATCCACAGTTCTTGTTGTGAGCAGTTTCATGAAGGAACTATTCCCTTTCTACCAAACTACTCCGGCCATCTACCCAACGCAACGCCATACAGAGGGAAGTATGCATCTAATCACGGATGAGAGGCTGATAAGACGAACTCAACTAGCTAACGTTGGAGCTTGTATAATATTTACCTCCTGTCATGTCACAAGCCTTTCGTCCTTGAGTAGATGCACGTTTCCCGCATGCGCGGTGATACCAGCTGTGTGGTTTGGTAGAAAGTAAATAGTTCCTATATGAAACTGCTCACAACAAGGTCTGTGGATTATCTCAACGGTTTGAAAAGGGCCAGTCACCTCAGTTCACTGACCTTATCACGTTCATGTTACCTTATTTCAGCCAAAACTGACCTCTCTGTAACTTCTCACGGAACATTTTTAAACTTGTGCTACCTGTACTGAAGTACAGTATCTAATACTTCTCCTGCCACCTGTGTGTTGCAGCAACACCAGTGAAATGAGTACAATTAAAGTGTCTAATGCCATGTATGGGTTGCAGAGTGTCTTGTTGTGTCTGCACTGTGGTGTAATTTCTCCCAGGCCAGCTCCACTCAGTGTAAACACAGACAGAGCGGGTCGACCGCAGTTGGTGAAAAGCTGTCTTCACATCGGCCCCACAGGTGTGGCATTAACCCCGCTCAGCTCACCGCCGTGTCGGCTTGAGAGGATCACATTTTCAAAAACAAGTCCGTACAACAACTGCAAATGTCACAAAAGGTTTTATGGCACCGATGGCTCATTTCATGGGCTCCTCTGAGACTGTAGTAAAAGCAGTAAATATAGAAACAACTCGTAGGCTGAGGAGGAGGCTTTGAAGAGCAGCGTAGTTGTGGTGGAGGGAAAGAATGATTTGATTAAATGAATGTTCCCCCGTTCTTGTTATTTTCTTTGGTTGGGTGGACGAAGAAAACAGCAGGAATTATGTCAAAGGATGCATTGCAAAGCTGTGAGGGAGAGAAAAAATTGTTTTCAGACAAGCAGCCACAGTCACCTCCGCTGCCCTGGCGGTGAGTGGTTTGCACGGCCGAGGCCTGTCTGACCTGTGTGAGGTGGAGATGTGATAATCCAAACCTTAACTGTATGGAGTTAGAGGTCTGAAGGGAGGATTTATGGTGTTGTTTATATGCTCTATTTGAGTCAACCACAGCAGACTGTTGCTTCCTCTGCTTTTTGGGTGCACTGAGAGGTGTGTAAGGAGACGGCAATAGATGGGTGCAGCACAGACACACTTAAGGCAAGTTTATTTATGTAGCACCATTCAGACACGAGGAAATTCAAAGTGCTTGGCATTCAGTAAACATTAAAGTTGCATCGAAAACAGTAACAACAAAACAAAACAAGCTAATAAAGAGGTGAAGAATAAAAAGAAATAGCATTTAGAGGGCAATAAAAACAAAAGTGAGCAAATAAATAGTTCTTTACTTCAAATAAAATGTACCTGATTTAAATGAGCGAGGATCCTCTGGCAAACACAAATCAAGCGTAGTGATTTAAAGGGGCAATGTTTAAGATTTTGACCAGAACTTTGGTTTAAAAAATGTTTTAAATCAATAGAATGTGGGAAACAACAGTGTCGATGTCAAAGATATCGATGTACTGCAAAAGTTGCCTCCTGAAGGTAGTATGATAACGAGCTAGCACGGCCCGTCCTGTCTTGTACTACCACTGTACCATAAGTGTTGATAGTCTGGTAGTGTCATTAGTTTCAGCTGGGAGACACATACTCACGTAAATTAAATAAACCCACAGGAAAAAAAAACACAGATCAAGTTTTTTTCTTTTTTACTGAAATAAGACAAGCTTAATCGTTTTATTAACTCATTGTAAAAGAGACATCATTCAAACTCGACATATAGAAATAAAACACACACTTACACAGTCTTGGTCTTTTCCAATCACCTCTGGTTTGGTCAGAATAAATCCTCAGTTCACCGGGTAAGAAGTGATTTGATTTGATTTGATTTGATATTCCAGCTGATGCTCCACTGTCTCTCGCTTGGCTGGTGCCTCATGCCTCTTCTGTCCTCACCTGTCATGTCTTCTCGTCCCTGGAGTCACGGTCCTGATCAGAGCCACTGCAAATTGCTTCGGTACTGTTACTTCAAACTGGGTTCTGACAGTCTCAGAAGCTGTGTTCAGTCCCAGTTCACTGTGACTCCTGCTGACCGATTCCACATCAGAGGTCACGGCGTGGGCAGACTCCAGACAGCTAATAGAGCAACGTAGCACCATTGCTAACTGAGCTACTTGCTAATGGCACTTAGATAATCTAAAATAATCTATCTAGCTAATTAGCTAGATAGCGAGAGCAAAGAGTGTAGTGAACAGAAGTTAGCCGCTGTGCTGCCCCCTATAGTTTTGGAGCCACCTTTGAATTCTCGCTACATTCTACATATTACAGCTTTAAGGACCGCTCTTGGTGTCAGTGAGGACTCTGGTGGCAGCATTCTGCACGAGCTGCAGCTGTCTGACGGATTATTTTACTAAAACCTGTGAAAACATTAAAAGATATACACAACTCCTTCCCGTTTTTTCTGTATCTATCTTTCTAGACCTGATGCAGACAGAAATGCAGACATGAACATACTCACAGACACAAACAAGATCCAGTAAGAGCCAGTAAGGCAACCCTCTTAACCCCATGGGTGGTGGTTGGTGTGGTTTTGAAAAAACTGCAGGGTTTGTTGTCCAGATGCAGTCCGGGTGTCAGTGTCGTCTATCACCACGGAACAATCCGTCCATGAAATATTGTATCTGAGGACAATGAGTTCACACTAACCTACTTTCTGCAGGCTAGGACCCACTATACCAAAGAGAATACCGTTTTAGCCACTTAACATTTCGAAATAGCCCTGGCTAGACCTTTACATTGCTGTGTATAGTAGAAAAAGCCGCAGAAAGAAAGTATTTCAGCAGTAGAGGTCAGTACATCATATGCAGCCATGTGCAGATTTGAAACATTAGCCCTCTGTCTTCTTTCAGTGGAGGTCGTGCCAACAGCAGGCAAGGTTACATAACTTCTGCAGACTGACCAGCTTGCACATGCCGTGAAGTTACACCCATCCTAAAACCAGTTAGCTACCCTTAAAGGAAATGATCACCATCTCAAATGGAGCATATTGTGAAGTTTTGAGGCATATGAGAACATTAGTACACAGAGTACCTGGTTTTGAGCCAGAAAAACTGATATCTCTGTGAACATGAAGTCAAACTTTCTGCCTTGAAAAGTTTGCAGAAGAAGACGGAGAAGTGTTCCGTAAACAGAAGTTAAATATGTTGGTGTCTGTCCAGCGTGAGACTAAAATATGCTGCAGGAAATTCCCAAACGAGATGATTGTAATATGATCTCACATGTAATCTCTCTTTTCCTCTCTCCCCCTTGATGCATTTGAATGTACTGCTCTGAACTACTGAAACTCAATGTATACAACAGCCCTGAACCGAAGTTAGATCTAACTTAAAGGGTAACTCCACCAATTTTACACATTAAAGTGTGTTTGCAGGTCTTTGGGAGTGCTGCTGCACGTGTGAAAGAGGCGGTTTCAAGCCTTTTTCCTTCTCCAGAGGAAGCTGCATGTAATCTGATAAATTGCCTCCAGATGTCACTCAGTGGCTAAGTTGCAGTGTGGGTAATGTAGGTGTCAGGTTTAAAAGCAGTGCACAGCTTACACGCTGGGATAATGTTATGCAAGGTGCAAGTCCAGTAACTACACTGACTCTAACAATTGTTTTAATTTCACTGCTTCTCTATTCATCGGCGACTGAAATGATGATGAGACATTGAGAATCTGGAGTGATATCAGGCCATATTTCGAGTTTAAACAACATTTTTTTGATAGCCATTAGCGAACGTTAGCATTCCACCACTTCCCCGCTAACAGTTCTTTTTTACAACAGAGGTTTTAATAAATGTGTGTTGATATTTATGATGTTTCCTATCATATCATGTCACAATATGAAACCGTATTGTTAGCCAGGAAGTAGATGAACGCTATGAATCTGTTTTCCAACTGAGGATAACAGATTATAACAACATTTTGTCATAGGAAGAGTACCAGGTTTCTAACTTTGGTTGTGGCCAAACTGTGTAATTACATCATCTCGTGATACACTGAGAATAAAAAAAGACTTTTTCCCATCACCTTACATTGTGAAGGAAGCGGCTGTAAAATGGTGGATACATTAGTTTCATCGTCACAACCTCTGCAAAATGACGCTTGACAATCGTAAGTTAAGCAATTCGATTCAATAAAATTAGTGAAGTCTAGAAGAGTTGCTAAAGTAAATCTTTTTATTTCTATTAGCTGGGTGCTAAATGGAAAGTTAGCCAGCTCGGTAGGCAAAAGTCTCACAAGACCAAAGATCTGGGTATTTTACAGCCATTTTGGCTTAAAAACGCCACTGAGCAGCTTTCATAGGAATGAACGGGGCTCTGCCTCCAGCACTGTGATTTTAATGGAACGTCTTTAGTTGTTATGCCTTTATATGTAGCCCTGATGTCCCTCTGGATTTTAACTATCCATTGTCTTTTAGTTATTGAATTACCAGGAAGCAGACAATGATACTCATGTGACAAATTCCCTACATTGTTAGGACTTGCAACCTGGAGCCCTGCAGTGCTTCCAACTGTGTGATGTCAGAGAAAGATATCCGCTGTGTGAATATGATGGATTTCACTCCTGTAACATTGTTGGATTCATTGTGGACAGTTTGAAAACAAATGATTAAAATTGATACAGCAGAACCAGAAATATCACCTTTTTTATTCCATGCATTCTTCCTTCTTTTCAACACCTGGTGCCTACATTACCCACAATGCAACTTGCCAACTGAGTGACAATACTGCCACAAAATACTTTGTACTCCTTTTTTACATAATGCAGTCGTACTCCCCAAGACCTGTTAACAGACTTTAATGTTTCAAATTGGTGGGATTATCATTTAAGCCATAACCGTAGCAAGCAAGGAATATTCTATATTCTAGAAGAGCTGATGATTAAATATACGTTGCATAAAGAATTTAAATAACCGCAGGCCACACCAAAGAGCTGAAAGTTCAGACAGATGTGAGCAAGTATGTTGTGATGTGCATGAGAAGAAATGGAGTAAATACTAAGAAGTTATTTGAGGGCATCAAAACGCATGAATATGACAGTAAAACCTCAGTCATAAACTGTAACTAAACAACTCAAAGTGTGTTGGAAAAACACGTGTTTTAAGACAGATGTCCACCGGCTGCCTGGGTGTGTTCATGCTGCTGATGCAGAGGCGCTGGTGTGTCAATCAGGCAGCCTGTCTGGAACTAGAGACACACATAAGAGCTGCTTTGTGCTCTGTGAATAATACAACACACGCTCTCTTTGTTAAACCTCCATAATATCAACATTTGAGGGCTGTTTTATTCCAAAGTGACACATTCAGCAATGGGAAATAAGTGACTATAAAATGGAAAAAGATCCAAAAATATGATTTAGCTTGTTTTCAAAGGTAGATGAGTCGAATGACTTGTTGTAAAAAGAGTAAAGTTGGACTTTCTCTGGACTAAGATGAATATACAACATAGTGAAAGTGATCTTTTAAACTGTAACTATAATGGAGTCAGAACTCTCAGCTAGAAGTAGGTGGAAAGGGAAAAACGACTTCCCATATGTGGGCCAGGAGGTCTGTCCAACGTACGTACAGCTCTGACCTACTTCCATACGTGTCTATAATAACATTACATAACGTGTTCTTTCACAGCAGAGTGAAGAAAGGACAGCGAGAAAAAAAACGATTTCACTTCCTCAGAGGGGCCCGACACGCCCAGCTCACTTCAGACTTCTGTGGACGATGAATTCAGATCAGCTGTATTTTTCCATTACAGTAAAATAAATGTTGTCCCTACACAAGAACAATATTACTTCATAAGACGAATGCATTGTTATGGCATTGCATAACTTAACCAGCTGGCAAAGTTGTCTCAGTTAAAAAGCTTTCTCTACTGTTGGCAAAGATGAAATTTTGTCTTACACTTACATAACTCAGCCCCTCCTCAGAATCCATTACATTAACCACATATTGTGTGCAGGCCTATTTTACAGCGATGGAATTTAAAGTACATTTACTCAAGTACTGTGCTTAGGCGCAATTTTGAAATATTTGTACTTTATGTTTCTTGTACTTTAGGCCAATTTTTCCACTCCACTACATTTTGGGAGGAGTAAATGTACCTTTTACTCCACTACTCTTATTTGATTACTTTAGTTACTAGTTACTTTGCAGATTGCACACAGCATCAGAGTCTAAGTAGTACATTTATAAATTAACAAAACAGATTCCAATAATTGGAAAAATGCTGAACATTGGATCCGCAAATTTACTATAATTTACTTCTATTTGTACTTTTGACACTTTAATACGTTTATTGCCTGAAAATTACTTTCAATACTTAACATATCGACTAAACTTTAACATCAGATACTTTTAAGACTTTCACTTGAGTACCACAGGTATGAGTGACCATCACGTTTAGCCAAGTAATATTTAAATGAGTATTTACTTTTACTCATGTATGACTTTTGGATACCACTTATACACACACACACACACACACACACCTAACACCACATGAATGTGTTGTTGCAGTTATAACACATGAGGCTGTTGTTGCAATCAAAAGGCTACCGCAGCTTTATAGACAATGTGACTAAGTGATTGACCATTTATTGCAACTGAGGTGAAGCATCTCTCACAATAAATGTCTTTGGTAGTAGTGTTAAACCACTGCTGTCAAGTCATTCACTCAAAGGAATTCTCCAAGCGAACCGCTCGCATCCATTTATACTGGACAGCGACAAAAACTTTCACGTGCATTATTTACTGCATGTGCTTAACACCTTAGCCCAATATCATGACACCATATTGCATACAGGAAACAAGCTATTATAAATAAAAGACCTTTGAAGTTGTCTCGCTCTACATTAATTCTTCAAGATACACTTCTGGGGAGTCACGTGGGATCGTCGGGAAAGGCGGCACACTAGGAGAGCTCCTGACAACCATCAACTAATTACATAAATTAGGAAGCATACACTTCGTTTTGGAACATTTTTTTAATGGCCTCTACTTATGTAGTGTTATTGTCAGTAATCGGCCAACAAATTTCAAATTTTTGGCGAAATGGCAAACAATAGCAAAGCAAACTTTTTCAAAGGTGCGTCGACGAGCAGCAAGCTAGCTACAAAAGGCAGCCCACCGACTGAGAACGCCTCACCTGCGACGACACCAGAGAGCAACCCTCCACCGAATAAATCTGAAGCGAGAGACCCTGGCACTGGAAGGAATATCAATGAAAACATGTTCGAGTAAATGCGAAAGATGAGTGCTACGCTACAGGTGGTGGCGGGGGATGAGTTAGTTATTTAACAAAAGAACATTCAAGAAAGACTAGGAGAGGCAGAGCAGCAGATATTGGACATAGAGGATATGCATGCAGGGATGGAAAAGAGCATGGAGAAATGCGACGAGACTAGAAGTACTGTGGACACGTGTGGAAGACCTCGAAAACAGAAGCAGGAGGAATAATGTCAGGATGGACGGACTGAAAGAAGGTAAAGGAGGAGGAGACGGGCAAAGTGGCTGAGTATGTGGAGAAGATTCTGTATGAGGGGCTCGGTCTCACTGGCAGCGTTTTTCGAGATTGAGTGCGCCCATCGGTCTCTTGCCCCTATGCCTGGCCCAAACGAGTAGGCCTCGGACCATCATAATATGCTTCCTAGGCTCATCAGCCCGAGACAGGGTGCTATAGGTGGCTAAGGAGAAACGTGGAAGGGTGGGAAGGCTGTAAGTCGAGGGAGCTGACAGAGAAAAGAAAGGCCTTTATGCCAGTGAAGAGACGCCTGCACGAGCTGAATGTGAAAACATTCAGAGATAGCAAGGAGGCGGAGAAGTTCATGCAAGATTTCAAATAAAGGACCACAGGACTTGATACTGAGAACATGACGCAGTGTGTGTGAGCCTGTTGAAGTAAGGTAACTTTCATTTTGATGGGTTGGTCGGGCCGGATGGTTGGGTCGCCTAGGAAACCGCTGACGCGCCTCACGGACAAAATCAAGTTTGTTCAGTTCAGTCCATGTTCAGTCAGGACGAGAGGGGAGCGCTTAGCAACAGCAAGTTCTGGGTTGCTTTGCTTGAGGGCTTATTGTTTTCGTTCATGTTTGTTTTTTGTCTAAAGATAGTGTATCTGAGTTTGACTAATAACGGTAATGCTCCTGACAGATTTATTGCAGTCACAACCACAGTATTATTACAAGCTTAAGAATTATGGCTGACAGGTATATTAATTTAATACCATGGAACATAAATGGATGTGGAAACCACATTAAAAGGAGGAAGCTTCTGACATATTTGAAATCCAAAAATGCAGATACAGCATTTATTCAAGAGTCGCATATAATGGGGGATGAGGAGGCAGTGAAATAAAAATAAAAATTGGGTAGGGAAAGTTTATCATAGCTCCTACTCATCAACAAAAATCGAAGCTTTGTTATGCAGAAACAATACAACGACACGGAAGGACGACTTATTTGTCTTGAAGCCTTGATCAATGGGATTAGGACAATATTATGTAATATATATGCTCCAAACAAGGAAGAGCCTAATTTTTTCCTTGAAATTAATAGAGTGATAGGACATACGAAAGGTCAGGTTATAATAGCAGGTGATTTCAATCAGGTAATGG
Organism: Diplodus puntazzo; assembly: GCA_963678695.2. Lineage (NCBI taxonomy): Eukaryota > Metazoa > Chordata > Actinopteri > Spariformes > Sparidae > Diplodus > Diplodus puntazzo. The sequence continues at coordinate 36,725,599 of OZ023155.1, read as the reverse complement.
ATGGACAACTGATAGGAGCAGACCCGGTGGTAAATCATCACCCAAAGATAGAGCTGCAATTAAGATGTTGGCAGAGGATATGAACCTAGTAGATATGTGGAGATTAGTGAACCCACGTGAGAGAGAATACACCTTTTACTCTCACCGCCACAAGTCACATTCAAGGTTCGATTTTTTCCTGATATCAAAGACATTAGTAGACTCAGTTGTGAACTGTGCACAGTGGAGTTACAAGTTGACTTGAACTCAGACAAAGTAAGAAGGGGTTGCTGGAGGCTCAATACCATGCTGCTGAAAGACAAATCTTTTAGTGACGCATTATTAAAGGACCTTAAATTCTTCTTTGAAATTAATAATGGCTCCACAGAAAAATATCCTGTTTGGAAAGCATCTAAGGCATTTACAAGGGGAAAAATCATCGCCCACTCTTCAGAGACTCGTGTGGCAGAAAGATCTAGGATGTGAGCTGAATGATGAAATCTGGCTAAGAATATTAGCAAATACTGGGAAATATATAAAGGAGGCTAAGGGGAAATTTACTCAGTACAGATTAATACATTTATTTTACCCCATCTAAGCTCCACAGAATGGGCTTGTTGGCTAACAACCTCGGCTGGAAATGTCAGGAGGAGACAGGAACATTCTTATATGCTATTTGGGAATGTAAATGTATTAACCCATTTTGGGGAAAAGCAATAGCATATATAGGGAAGTGGATGGGGTTAATGAAACCTGTATCACCAAGATTATGCCTACTGGGGGACCAAACAGAACTGCCCAATATATCAAAGTATGATCTTTCAGTGATAAAGTTAGGGGTTGTTACAGCTGCCCAAATAATTCTCAGGGTTTGGAAAAATACAGCCCTTCCAGATGATTAAAAAAAATGGATGGAATTAATGTTGGAGACTGTATCGTATGAATACGTTAGCTAGAATCAATGATGATGTCGATAACTTAAGAGGTCATGGGACGGCTTTCTTCTTGTAATAATGTTATGACACTGTGATGATGTAACTGACTGCATTGATGTCAGTATAATTGTGGAATGTTTATATTGGTTCTTTTAAATATGAGCATTTACCATGGACATAGATAAAAGGAACACTGTCTGTTTATATGTTTAAACAAATAAATAAAAACTTTAATAACAAAGACACACTTTTAGGAAGGTAGCCCCTCTGCGTCTGAATTTAGATAAGAGTTGTGCTGTAAACCTGAGGTCACAAGGTTTAACCTTGTGAGTTCACTTATCACTCCCACCAACTGTTGCCTGGGAGCAAGATAGTGAAAGCTGTCTGGACGTCGCGCCTAACATAGCAGCTGCTCAGGGCTGAGTGAAGAACGGGATACTGTAAGCCACTCATAGTAATGACAAGAGAAGATAGTTGATAGGAGGCCATTTATTGACGTATTTGCAACTAAATGCAACCATCTTCTGAACGTATCATCAACTCTCTTGGAGTATAGGCTGTAACAAAGCAATAAATATGGTCGATATAAAAATCATGCCAGCATTTGATGCCGTCAGTTAAACATTTACATTTTCATAAAAATCATAGCAGTCGGCTAAATGAGCTGCCAGGTAGAAACTTAAGGCAAGGTGGTCTTCTGCTTGCAGGCTGAGTATTTGTTTCCTTTAGCCGATCATACGACCTGCAAACAAAGAAAACATTGATCAAAAATTCACGTTTTTGATTAGAAATGTATTGGAACAAGATCGTCGGATGATCTGTATACCTTTGTTTGAGATGTCTGGATGTTGTTCAGGATGTCGCCATAGACAAAGTTGAACAGCTGTTCCTTTGACTTGGTCCCATCTAGCTGCACTGTAATTACAACATACAAACATTTAATCAGCAGGAGAAACTTTCACCTCTAAATATGAAAATGCAATCACATGCCAAATAAAGAATACAAAATGTATATACTTACAAACGTCAACATTTGTTGTCTCCATGATGTTCTTGTGTTTCTTATACATGGGCCAGACGTGGCCATCGAACAGGCCGGGGGGGTCTGGCACCGTGTAGTTCCTCGAGCTGCAGAGAGAGACAAAACACACCAATTACATGTGGTAGTGAGACAGCAGACTAGACTACACAAAACACCAGCCAGAACAGTGTCAGAACACTTACCACCTCCTCTTTTTGCATTCTTCATATGGGATGGAAATAAAGTAACGTTGGTTCAGCACGTCGATCAAAGGTCTGCGGGGGTGGAAACAAATTAGCCTCAGGGCACACTGGTCCAAACACAACAGAAAAATAGCAATCTCACGTTCTTCTTACCCGTAGGTGTAAAGCAGGAAGCCCTCCACGATAAGGATGTGAGTCTCCTCCTCCTCCTTATGGTCAGACTTGGGGACGATCTCATCATCCAGGGTGTTATTGACGCCATGAGACTTCTCAAACTTCACCGGGTTGTCCAGCCATGCATAGATCGTACTCATCATGGCGTCCATGTCCAGAGCAGTAATGACTGAAGAGCGAAGCGGAGGGGGGAAGGACGGAAGGAAAAAAGAGATGGGAAACGTATAGAAAATTGCAAAGAATAAGTTAGAAACATGTTCAGGATTGAAGTTTGTTTATATTGCATGCAGGTTATAAACATTGCAGCTGTAGCACACACACACACAAACATACAGACACACACACACTCACACACACAAACAAACCCTTTCATAAAAACCCAGGCTTACCATCGTACTGCTTAAAGCCATCTTCACCAACTTCAATCTGATCTTGGGGCTGAAACATACATGGATAAGATGTACCCAGGTATATTCCACTAGTGCTGCACTCTGCTGTATGGGAGGCTCTGATAGCGTTTTTACACACTAACACAGGCAGCAAAGTGTTAACTTCATACCCCACCAACTTATGCTACTCAGAGCAATCCCTTTAACTATATCCATAGTTTAAAACAGAAGACAGGCGTGTGTTGTGCATGGGACTCACCTTGAAGAAGTCGTCCTGGTGTACCACACAGCAGTTGGGCAGGTTCTTGATCAGGCTGTTGGTGAGGGTGGTTTTCCCTCCATTGGTTACGCTGAAGGGAACAAAGCATTACATGGCAATGAATGAAGGATAATACAACCCACATGGAAACACTAATTGTAACACCAACACATATCACAGATTTTTTTTTATTTTTAAAATATGCAGACTTGAACTTGAACTGATTTAAAAGCAAAAAGAACAAAAAACAGCAATAAGTCATAAACAACCACTATTTTATCAGTAATATTAAACATATTTAGCATATTTTTCTTGACATAAGGAATTTATATCTACTACATTAAGCCGGAAAAAAAGGGTGGGTCAACCGGCCATATGGCGGACTTCCTTATCTCTATAACATGCTGGTGACGGTTAGCTTTAGCTCTGTTTATTCGTTAACCGGAGGTGATTAGCAGAAGCTGTGAATTAACACCGACGTATCTGGTTACTGCACGGTTATAACGGCGGTACAACGAAAAGGAAGCGACCATTTGGCGGATGTCATGACCGCCCTTCCCCACGTGTGCCGGGCTCGGCCTAGCAGCTCAGTTAGCCTGCTAGCATGTAGCTTAGCTCCCACCACCCCCCCCATTCATCCGGCCGGAACTCACCCGCCGATGCCGATGATGTACTTCATGTCTGCGGATGGTCGGAGCTCGTAAAACAGTCGCGAGAGGTCAAAACGTCAATAAACCGGTTCGGGATCGAAGTGATCAGACGGGAAGAAAGCTTAAAAAGAGAAGGTTGCAGCAGGAAGGGTCAACTACTTGATTCCTCCATGGCACTTGAGTTAAGTGAGTAAGGTAAGAGCAGAGACGGGCTGTCACTCGGACGCGGTCTTCCACCGAGAGAGGGCCGTCGGTTCAATGGAGCAGCTACACATACTGAAGAGAGCTCCGTGATTGGCTATTTAAACACCTCGAGGCGCACGGAAAACTCACAACCAGCCAATCACGAGCGAGTGCGACCGCAGTTCAGTCCACCTCCCACCCCCGCGCGCCCTCCTCCCAAAACCATAAACTATGATGTAATTAATCCTTACAACAAAAAAATGAACAGAACGTGACATACGTCCAGTTTGTGCTATTTTAACTCTCCCTAACTATTTTTAGAGGCAAATGTTGTCCTTTTTCCTTTTCTTCCTTGATTATCTCTTAAAATTCTCTCTCTCTCTCTCTCTCTCTCTCTCTCTCTCTATACATATACAATAATACAAAATGTACAAAAGTTACAAGTAAAATTACTGGTGCTAAAATTATACTTAAGTGAAAGTATTCTTCTTGAAAGCTACTGAGTATTACTTACTTTTGAATGGAATTACATTTTACAGCACAAAGATGAACGAAACTTGTACTTTACTTACTTAACAACAATTTGTGCTATTTTGTTGCTCCACTTAACTATTTTTGGAGGCAAATATTGTACTTTTGCCTTTTCTTCCTTGATTATGTATTACAATGTGTCTGAATAGATGCATTGTTATAGTTTAAACCATAAAAAAACAATGATGGAAATCTGTAATCAAGTACAAGTACAGTTACGTTCCTCTCTCTCTCTATTTATATACAATAATACACAATGTATTACTAAAGTTAGAAGTAACACAGCTGGTATTTAGAGTAATACTATATACTTAGAGTTAATGTATTCTTCTTAAAAGCTGCTCTGTATAACATTTGACAGCAAAAGATGAACAAACTTTGTACTTTACTTAACTCCAATTTGTGCTATTTTATTGCTCCACTTTTTATAGAAGCAAATATTGTACTTTTTACCGAACACATATCTCACAGATATAGTTACTTAGCAAAACATTTGTTTAATTGATTAAACAGGATGCATTGTCATTGTACAAACTATTAAAAAAACAGTGGTGGAAAGACTTACTGAAAATCTGTACTTAAGAATGAGAACAGTTACATTACTTGAATATTACTTAATTACAAGTAAAACTACTGCTAATAAATAATACTTAAAAGTACAAAGTATTCTTCTTAAAAGCTACTCAGAGAAGGCATATTAGTTAATTTTTAATAACTGTTATTTAATGCATTATCAATAGCAGGCAGTTTTTGTGTTCCTCCAAATCTTCAGTCTAAATGACTCCCAGCTATGGTTCTGTTCACCTCTCCAGAACCTGGGCCGGCTACACGGTTTTGTGTTCTTGTCTAAAAGGTTTAGATACAAATAAAAATTTTACTCAGCTACCAGGTAGATTACAAGGAAATGTAATGCATACCTTCAAGTACAAGTAAAACAGACATTAAAAAAATACTCATAATGCACAAAAAAATGACTTGATTACAATAATTTGTGTAGTTGTAATTAGTTACTTCAGCCCCTGAAGAAAATCAGCTCAAAATCAATTAAGTAAAGCAGTTACATTCTACTTAGACATGGATTCCAGTGAATTAACAATCCAGTGCTCACATGGGCCATTTTCTAAATATTTTCACAGATACAATATCAGCTATTTTTCATTTATTAAGATTTAAAATGGAAAGCTTTTTCTTAATTCTTTATTAAAAAAAATAAAATAAAAAATTCCAACTGTCCAGAAAATATCTTTGTTGACTGTTTTTTTTTTTTAAACAAACTTACCAAACGAACTGTCCTTGTTTTCATGACTGAATAAAATGAATAAACAAACTGACCTTAAAGGACAACACAGTTTAACTTTGTTTATATGTGGCGGACCCTGCCACCTATCTAGCTTCAAACAGTGTTCTGGGGACCTTGACTATTTCTGTCTTGTAATCTCAGTCATATTGTAAAAATTAAAATTATGAGTCTGAATTTCTTTCTTTCTCTAAAACTACATAGTGCCCCTTTAAGGTCCTGTGTTATGGCCTTTCTCAGGTTCATACTTAATTCACATTATTTTGCTTGTACAGTTCAGTGCCGCAGCACCTTTATTAATCTTCTGTTTGAAAGGCTGTTTTAGGTGCCTGTCTCTTTAAAGACTCCCAGCGGAAAGCCCATTCTGCTCTGCTCTGATTGGTCAGTTCTGACAGGCCAGAGCAGGTACAGCCCACTTTAACTCACTTTGGCAACCACAGACTGTACAGTTGTGACATCACACTCATCTCACTTTCTAAACAACCTGTTTTATGCTTTTCTAAAGTTTAAATCACATGGTAATGTATAAATTAGTTAAACTGCAGCTCCGTGATTCTGTTTTTGTTATTATTTCTGTAGCTAAATACATTTCCCTTTACTTTTGGTCCTTTTTTGAACTGTGCTGGTGCCACTTTTACTTGAGTTTTGCTCATCACTACATCTTTGAAAAATGAATCAGTGTCATACATTTGATTATAAAAGACTAAAATAGTAAAAAGACCTTTGACCTCACGAGGATACTGAATAGAGGTTGTTTATCTAAGGAGGGGAACATGCCTTGAAAAAAACAAAATAAACAATACACATAAGAGGGTAAAATAGGAAGATTTAAAACCATGAGGTGGGTCATTGTGGTGGCACATAACTTATCTTACCTATAGGACGACAGGGCCTCTCTTAACTGCTAGGACCTTAACAGATACATGTTAACTACAGTCACCTGTCACATTTTTCCCTTTATTAATGTTCTGTGTCAGCCTAGTTACGTTCAGCTGCGTTATCAGTGTACACGTGATACAAGACAAGGCTGCCATACTGCTATGCAAGACAGTTCCCTGTTAAAAGGTTGTTTTTTTCTTACTCAATATGGTTTTTCCTCACTCGAATCGAGGCTCGAAGGACAGAGGATGTCGTTCACTGTCCAGTTTGTAAAGCCCACTGAAGTAATGTGACTGTGATTTTGGGCTATATAGAAATAATTGATTTGATTCCATTTTAATTCATATTAGTGCCTGTATAAGGGACACACAATAAACAAAACACAACAGATCTGGACATTTTTGTGGTGTTTGTTTCACCAGCTGACCTCTCCGTGTTTTGTTTAGAAACTTCCTGACCGACTCCATGACACAGTTTCCTGAGGTTACACCAAAATATTGCTTCGTTTGGGGTTTACACCCTCGAGAACCTCAGCTATGAAGAGGAAGTCGCCAAGTGTGGAATTGAGCTTGTAAGATTTCTATTCATAGATTGGCTCAGATTCATTCTGCCAGTTTGGAGCCTGACACTGAGATTTTCTTGAATTTCTGGGACAAAATGTTGCACAACGGCATTTATATTCATGGTTGAATCTGGTATAATGTCTCGAGGGGGTCAAGCAAAGATAACTTAGACTTAGACTTTCATTCATCCCACATCGGGGAAATTCACCTGTGACAGTAGCAGGTAGACAGACACACAATAACTACAAGACTTGAAAATGCTAAAAAAAGATTTAGATAAGAGAAAAAAGATACTAGAGAGGACGATACGCCATGTGCATTATATACAGGAGGCAAAAATGTGCATTACATACATTATATATTTATACTCGACCGCTCAACTTTTACTGATAATGATGATAATGACTTGATATCAGCTATTTACAAGCATCATTGGACTACCATGTGATATCATTGCATTGCTGTCACCTTTAAAGCATCAAGTTGTGACTCCCTGGAGAAAGATCGCCAAATACTGATGCCTTGGGTTTGTGTCTGACCACAAACCACTGCCAACTGGTAGCGTCAGCATTTCATGACCTGGAGATGAGCAATCAGCCGTCTTTTTCCAGGAAGTAACATTTTATTGCTTTGAACAGCAACTGACATTCTCAGTACTGAATGGATACACCCGAAGCCTAATCGTGTTTTTCATGCCCATAATCAATTAGTTAAATGAGACCTTTTCTGTCAGTCGCTGTGTTTGCTCAGTTTGTGATGCATTGATTTATTTCATACTCACGTCATGTCTGCTGAGTTACCCTTGAAAGTCTTCAGAAAGTCGCTGGAAATAATACTTTGTGATTAAATTATATTGGGATGTTGAAATGTATTTTATCAACTTGTCTTTATACAGTATTTCAGTACTTGAGCATGCATCAGTTGAAATGTTTGCTTTTGAAGTTGAACAAAGCTTAACCAGGTCTGATGGGCCAACAGTAAGTGAAATATCTAAAATCAAAGGACAGTTTCCCTGTTTTGGTATGTAGCTGTTTAATTAAAGACATATACATGGGGGAGGCAATATTTCTTTAAAAATATATGAAACAAACAAAAAAAAAAACAATAAGTTTGTTTTTTGTTTTGTCTTTCCTTGCCCAACATGAGTTACTTGCGACTTGCTTGAGTGAGCCAAATGACTTCGGTCACATGTCTATATGTCACCTCATCATGTGCTTTAATGCATTGTTAAACTGAAAAGTGATGAGCAACTTTAGCTAAATAGGCAAATGTAATAAACACAGGGAATTGCCAGTACTAAAAAGTAGATGTTGTGCTGGTATAAAATAACATAAACTGGAGAACTACTGGACGTAACTAGCCAGTTGAAATGAAAGTAGTAACAATAAGAAACTGAACAACATTTTCTAGCTAAAAGTGCTTTACATCCTCTAAAGCGTCAGAACCTGAACACTTATTTTGTGTTTTTGGCTTTTATTTGATAAAATGTTATTTTAAGATTTTATTTTATTTCAATTTTGTCAAAAAGATGTTGGGGCATTAATACACGTGTCTCTGTACTGTGGCTGTAAAACGACGCTGTTTTCTCTTTTCTTTTCTTCTCCGAACTGAAACAGCTACAGTTACTTCGGTTTGTGTCGTGCACTTACAGTCATGTGTGCCAGCCGGCTTCCTTTCTTTGAATTGCGGTTATTTTGGAGTCCGCTGGACATCCTCATATGTGTGTAAACTGGTGCCTTTACCTTTCACATGGCACCTCCTTACCGTTACAAGTCTGTCTATGGCCATTTTGTGTATTTTACATGATTGTATGAACTGGAATCACAGTACTGAAACGTAATGAACATCCAGCTGTGACCGATTTTATTAGTGAAGATTATGTCACAGTGTTTCCTGACATGAACCTAACAAGACCTGAGATTCTGAATCAGCTTCACAGCAAATATTAAACCGTCCCACATATGAAAGTCTCATAGACGTGCAAGATACTGCAGGGTCTGTGGACATACTACACTGACTGTACACTGTGTTCTCTGTGTTTTTTCTTCCTCCTCCTCCTCCTCCACCTCCTCCTCCTCCTCCTCCTTCACCTCCTCCTCCTCCTCCTCACTGTTAGTTCGTCACATTTCACCTCCTTTTTTAAGAGGTCACGTACGTGTCATCCTGCATTCTTCACATTTAACTTGATTGTACTTCCATAAATGTCACATTTTCTGCATGACTGTAGTGTTAAATGTGAATGTCAGGAAGTCGAGGCTTTCTTCCATCCAGTCTGGTCAGGTGATACAGTTGGCTGATCACGCTAAGTCAGAGCAAAGTCAGGGTCTTGTCTCTCTCAAGATGTCATTTTTGTTTTAATTAAGAAATTTAAGGAAGTTTGATAGTTTCTGCACATTTTGTTCTGTTCATTGTTCACTGAAAGCAGCCAACATCTGACTGCCACCTGCTGGCTGTGATTAAAGCTCCATCTGAGAAGTTTAAACAGTTTGAACAGGTAAAGGCAAAACATTTTCAATAATGAAGAAGAAGAAAAAGGCTCATATGTCCTTAAAGAGTAAAAAAAAACAACATTGTTCTCTTTTCTCTGAAAAAGTCCCTCTTTGACGCTCTCCAGTAGAGAATGACACATTAACAAATCGATCTTACTCCTTTTGTCACACACATTACAAAGAAAACAGCATGTGAATGGAGTGAAAGCAGACAAAATACAAGGAAACAATTCAAACGTGAGCCTTCCAGGAAATGATTTGATTAAAGGATTACACCGAAACTGTGTGACAAAAACGTGCTCCCTGTTTGTAGAGAACTGCTTCGAGTGTCGAAGACAAGATATTAACATATACCGTGTATACAAAAAGGGAATTTCAGTTTCAACAATACATGTAAGTAAAAGTAAAATGTAAAATGTAAAAGTCAAACTCAAACTCAGGAAGGATATGATCAATTGATAAAACAACATATCTGTCAGGAAATAATAGACGCCCAAGACAAGTTTAAAATGTCCCTGATTTTCAATTCAGTGAGGTTGGAGAATTGTTCCCTGTTCTCTTGCCTAATTGGGTAAGAGTGAAAAGGTTTAGATGTGTAGTTATCAAGAGGCAGTGATCTCTGAATTGACTTAACAGGAGATTATATATCAAAATACACAATGAGAAGTATGGAAATACTACTGATTTCACTTTGGATGGATATAAAAAGATAACTGGATCTAGTTTGTCTGCACTTCCTAACATCACTCTAACAGAAATAATCATGTAGACATTGTGATGAAAACCATTTACTTATTGTAGAAACTGAGGTTTTTCCCATTTTTGCTTCCTGTTGGCTGGGAAAGAATATTGGACAATAAGTTCACAGTATCATGTGCGATATTCTACTGCTGACTGTAGCATTTATTTATAAGTTCACCATTTTAGATTATTATCTTTTACAGCATTACCAGATATTATCTACACTGTCGATGTAGTGTTGTACAAGGCACATATCTTAACATCTGCATGTGTAGTAGCGCTTCTGTGTATACATAGTGTATTCTAACGTTGGCACATATTTTTCACCATTCTTTTTTTGTAAGCGTCATTATAGAAACTAAAGAATCTTCTTATTAAGTACTTAAAAAAATAGAGATTAAAGATTAAAGATTAAATTAAGAACGATCGAAAGAATAGTTTAAAAACAGCATTTTATTGGTTTCATATTTTTTTGCCCCACACTCCGGTCCAGTAGGTGGCGGTAATGTCCCTGGTTTGTCAACCGACATTAAACCAGGAGTAGAAGAAAAAGTAGAAGAAAACATCAGGAAATAACTTTTTACTTACTACTTATTTCATACTTCTCACCCGAACATTAGCATGTAGAAGGCCGTAACTCACAAAATTGAACCTCAATTTGTTAGATATCTGTGGCACACTGCCATCATTTGATAATTGACTGCTCGCAAATGAACTTGTGAAACTGGCCACTTGTGTGTTTACATATTATAAATGTAAGAATAACTAAATAATCTTCTTATTGAGTACTCGAATAATAACAAAATATTTAGAAAAGAATATTTGAGAGAATTTAGTTTAAAACAATATTTAATTGTTTTTTATAATGTATTTTTGCTCCACATTCCGGTCATTAGGGGGCGATGACGTTCCTGGTTTGCCAGCTGACATTAAAACCCAGAGAAGAAGAAGTAGAAGAAGAAGAAGAAGTAGAAGAAGAAGAAGAAGTAGAAGAAGAAGAAGAAGAAGAAGACAAACATCCGCGTTACAAGTTTTTTTTAAATTTACTGCGGGAACGATGGACAGTGGTCTACAGTCTAAAGTAAGATAACACACGAAGATAGTCGATGATTATCACAGCTTAATAATTATAACAAGTTATGAATGTGTTGCCGTTGTGTTAGCCTCACTCTTCAGCCATGTAGTAGATGAAACACCTCAGAGAAGTTGTCTTGTTGACTTCACTTCGCCGAGCTCATTGTTTAACTTAGCTAACATAGTTCTCGCGCAGGTAACGTTTGCCAGCTAACGAGCGCAAATTAGATTAATGTGTGTTTGTTTGTTTGTTAGTGTTCACCTTTTTCTCTATAAAACACAATGTGGTGATTTGGAAGAACCAAAGACTTAATGCTGTCCTTAAAAACGTAAAGGCTAAACATGTTAACACGATAGAAACTAACTTCATTCGTAGCCAAAAGTTAGCAAGGATAGCCGACTAATATCGTTAACTTAGCCTTTAACAAGTCACTCGGCAGAAACAAGAGAGATAAAACTGTGTTAAAATCAGGAGTAGACGCAAAGCTGTTTTTAATAACAGATTTTGATTATATCTTGTAGCTTCACATTACTGCCTCTATTATAAGTAACTCACATTTTTAAACTAGCTGTGTTTGTTATAACCAAATCAGACGACAGGACTCCTCGTAGCTATGAAGTTCATGGATGTCTCAGTTTCATTAATAACTAATGCAGTATCTATTAAGGATGTCAATCTTTGGGTGTCTTACGATTCGATTCCGATTCTTAGGGTCACGATGCAATTCAAAACCGATTCTCGATTCAAAAATTGATACAATGCGTAGTGTGTTAAGTCAAATTATGGCATCAAAACAATACAGCTTGTATAAGATAATGTGATTTTTAAATAAACTGATTCCAATGATGTAATCACACAAAGGCAAACTTTCGACAAAAGGTAACATTTATTCATGCTAAACAAATAAAAACTTACTTACTGTACAAGAAATAACTTGCACAAATGAAATTGCCTAAATAAAAGCTTAGGCCAGCTGCCCCCTTTCTTCCAGAAGTAAGTCTCAACTCTCAGTGACTGCAAGAATAAGTTCAAGGTATACAAAAAAAAAACTTCTGTTCATAATTGAAATTGCCTAAATAAAAGCTTAGGCTAGCTGCCTTTTCTCCCAGAAGTTACAAAAATAAACTGTACACAAATAACATAAATTGGTGTTTTGTGTGATTTTTCAAAATAGAAACGTTTTTTAGTAAGTCTCAATTCTCAGTGACTACAAGAATAAGTTAAGGCATGCAAAAAATAAAGCTTCTGTTAATAAAAAAAAATCGATTTTTGAAGTTTATGAATCGATTCAGAATTGTGGATGATTAGAATCGCGATTTCTTATGTGAATCGATGTTTTCCCCCACCCCTAGTTTCTATTCCAGGTCCATATATCGATCCAGAAGGGACTGTCCCCTCATCCTCTGGAAAAATGCGTCAACTGCTGCACGCCGAGCAGATATCACTGTCTAGTATGTCTACCTGACGATTTCAGGCCCACAGAATCCCCATTCAGAGCTGTGAATCATATGAAAAGTCATCTAAAGAGAGCAGTTGTCTTTGACGGTAATGTTTTTACACCCCCCCATATATGATTGATTAGCAGTGTCAACAAAATGAGTCATTATTTTTACAATTCAATGTGTTGTTTATATTTCAGAGCACACAATCCTAAGATGTGGGCTGCAGTGCAGAAAACTGCGGCATTACCACTGTTTGTACTGCGTTGCCACGCTGATAAAGAGACGAGATTTCACTGACCATCTATCGGCCTGCCGCCATAATCAACAGAAGAGAGCTGAGAAATCATCACAACTGTCAAAACAATACCAAACTGCTCCGCTGCTGGCTCCTGAAGAGAGTAACACTCTTTCATATGACATGGTAAGGCCATATATCACGTTTGATGCACTACAAAGTTAGCTTTTTGTCACAAAAGATGTGCATTCGTGTCTTCTAAATGCATTCTGTTTGTCATGTTGCTTTTTAACGCATCTGCTTTCTTAAGGCAGTCTTCTAAAACCTCTGCATGTTTTCATAAACTCGTATTATCTTTTATGGCTGCAGATGTTTCTTAAGGCCCCCACACACCACCCATACTCAAACCAATAGCCAACTGCCTTTATCCGACCACTCCGTTGCCTCTCGTCTGACCCGTTCGGCAGAGAAGTTGCATTGAGCATAATGTTTTGACGTGCTGCCAACTCCACAGTAGCGTGTACGTTCTGCGCTTGCGCGAGATGCAATAAGCCTCCTTTACAGCGGGTGGGCTGGTCTCGTGCCAGTACTCCAAAATATGAAAACAGGAAGTGACGCAGCAGAGAGCATAGAAAAACAAAGTGAGCACACAGTATTCTGCCCCACCCACACACTGCTCTAATTCGCTAGAGCACAATCAGAATGGTCATACAGCTAGCACACAACCAATCAGAGAATCCAATGGCTCAGACAGCCAACAGCCAACCTTCTCAGACTTCGCAAGTTGAATCGGAGCAGACACAGTTCCATAAGCTTCCAACGCAGCTGAACACACCGAACAGATTTGTTCCTAAACTGGTCTGAGTCTCCCCAAACGCTTCAGATGGCCAATGGTTGGCCAGGTGTGTTTCAGGCTTTAAGGACCTGTGTGGAACCCACTTTGACTGGCAATGTAACTAGATCTGCAGTTGAACTCTAAAGATTTTCTTTTCTTTTTAGTTGTCTTCACAGGATTGCAATGATGATGTTGAGGATATAGCCATCCTCTCAGATTCAGACGACCAAGACAGCCAAGGAGCGAGCAGCAGCCAGTCAGTGACCTCGGTCATCCCCAAATCAAATGAACGGGACACCGTCGACACGATGAGGAGGAGCATGGAGCCAGAGTCTTCTAAATGTGACCGAACCGTACAGACAAACTTTGAAAGACCACAAGACTGTGATGAATACTATTTCATGAACCTTGTGAAAATGTTCAAGAAGCTGACCCCTCAGAAAAAGTCAGTCGTCAGGATGAAAATCGAGAGACTCCTCTTCGAAGCTGAGTTTGAGTAGGGAAGGGTTCACACACACACACACACACCTACACACCTACACACCTACACACCTACACACACACACACACGAACAAACAAAATAAGCTATCTTTTTGTCTACCAATGATTGCATTTGGTTGTATCTTTGTGTTTGCCCACTCCATCTTCAGTGGAGGTTTAAGACTGGGTTGTTTACAAGTTCTTTTTGCTATTTCCTCAGCTGAGATGCCACGTTGCCTTCTGGGGCCAGTTTTACCAAATGTACTACATGCAAGCAGTATTTTGCCAGATGAATGACTTCCTCTCGTGGTAATTTTGAAATATTTTATTGATTAAAACAAATCTCATAATTCTCACCCCTAGTTCTACAAGGCCCAGTAGGACTCACAAATTTAACCTCAATTTGTTAGATATTCCCGGATCACTGCCACCGTTTGATATTTGTCTGCTTGTAAATCAACTTGTGAAACTGGGTTATGAAGTGTGTTGAAGAAACAGGATAAGAAGGTTGGACTAAAGTCAAAAACAACCTACCCCTGGATCTTATGAATTTTCTTTATGCTGCTAACAGTTGATTTTCTTATATCATTATACCAACATCTACAGAGTGAATTTAATGTGAACTTTTATGGAACACTAATCAAATTTAAACGCATACTGTTTCACAGTTTAATGTATGAAAATAGTTCTAAAAAAATGTAAAATGTGTTAAAGCAAATAGTTTCTTGACATTGTTAAGTAGAGCCTGACCGATGTTTAACTTTTGGGGCTGATAATGATGTGAGGTAGTAAAGTGCTTTTGATAGATATACACTGTTTTTGCTATAATCCTACAAATGTGCAAATCAAACACTTAAGACAAAGATATGTAGTGGAGGCAGGATATTTAAGACTAAATGTACCCAAAAGTATTACATTCTGCATATTAATCTCTAAAAAACACAAGTTTTATGTTTATATTACAACGTATACACTGATAACTACACATCTGTGACAGTCTGGTATCGCCCACTAATTTATCGGTCGGGCTCTAATGTTCAAACTGTTAAAACTGTTGAAACTGTAGGATGGAGAGAGAAGATGTTTTGTTTTTGCCTACCTCAGACAGTCTCACAGCTGGACATGACTAACACTTGGTCCAGTGTTCTCTAGAGACTGAACAAATGAAGCTGCTGTTTGCGAAACCTGAAATATATTATCGTTGTTTTTCTATTGAAATAAAGCTCCTGTTTTGAGTTGTATATTCAGTTGTTTGAGCGGATTCTTTTCTTTCCTTCTGCATTAACAGAGTTGTGTTCTTTTGTGTGTATAAACAAGTTTTGTCTCCAGATGAGAATCTTCTGTAGAAGCACTTTAATGTTTAGGAAAGACAGTTGTAATACAAAAATCATGTATATTAAATATTGATCAGCCGACACCAGCCTTTATTGTGAAAATCACCTGCGACACATGGTTATACGGCAGGCTTGTCACCAACAAAATCTGAAATTAAGGCTACTTTTAGTAGTTTTTTATGAGCTTTGAAGAGAAGCTGATAGAATGCAAAGCTCAGGTACAAAGTATTAGCTTGCAAATGCTAATTTTGATACCTTATAAATGGTGAGACATAAAAAAATGTCAATGCTTTGCTCTTATGGACACAAACAGAAAATCACAAAATTGTATTTAAGGTACAATATGTAAGAATAGGCCGCCACTTGTGTTCAAACTTCAAACAAATATATCACAACTGCAAACTGCTGGAAACAGCAAGCTAGTCGGCTGAGTTAGCCGTGCAGCTAGCGGTCTGGACTGGGAGGTCAGAATGGTGTTATGAGATAGGACGGGCTGTAGCTAGCCTTTAGCATGCTAACTTCAGCGAAACAATACAATGAGTTCTCTGACTTGCTGTCAAAATGTTATTTCTTTGCATTCTTTTGATAATTTAAGTTAAATTCTGGATGTTTAAAAACGTTAAATCTTACATACTGCACCTCTGATAGAAATATACAATGCGACGAAGATATAATAGTAAAAATAAGGTTTACACCAGTGATTCCCAACTTCTTTCAGTTTGTAAATACATTAAATGAAGTAATGTTGTGGTGTCTTGGTGGCCTAGACATAAAGATGTATATATCAAATAACTGCAACATCCATTCTTTGATTTACAGCTGTCTTGCATTTGACACCTCTCTTTTTGTGTTTTCTGAGTCTTCACCGTCACCAATAGAGGCAGAAACACCCACAAAAACAAAACATCTGAAAAAATACAGCGTTAAAATGTCAACAGCCGAGGTGAAGCAAATTATTACTTGTTCTCCATGTTATCTGAATCATAGAGACAAATGTAAAACAATCCAGTACCTCACAAGGAAGAAACAGTGGTAGTATAAAGTAGGAATATCTCTTTTATGCTCATAAGAAATCAGTGTCGTCTTCACGGGCCCTGCGCTCATTCATCGCCTGACTTGTAGCAGTAGACTCCGTGCTTGTGGTGGGGAGGTGGGAACCCAAAGCTGCGCACCCCTGGCTCAGAGGGACCACAGTTTCTCCGTGGCCTGGTGATTGCGTACCGAACGCTGCCATCGGCCAGCCAGCCGGCGTCACAGTGGTCCATCCCTGAGAACTTCCAGGCGGCGTAGAGCTGCCCGACCTTGGCGATCTCGGCTCCGTACTCCTGACACGTCTGCCGAGCCTCACTCAGGTTCATCTTGTGAGAGGGCTGAAGATAGAAGACTTCACCTTTGAAGGCAACACATTTAGTGGTTTATTTAGATAAACCTCACACTTGCTAGATAGGATCATGTTGTGGATCTCCAACATTAGACAACAGACACATTTCACTTGAGTTTCCCCATCATAGGATCAAGAAGCCCTGGTCACACAACAACCCTCTACTTACAAAAAGGCTGCCTCACCTCTGATTGAAGATGAGAAGCAGAAGACATCGTAGCGATGAAGGCGGAGGTGTCTTCTGCCGTAGCTCCTGACACCCGGGGCGAGGCCGTGCCCCCCGCATGGCATCCTGGGTTGGGTGATGGGGTACTGGACCGTCCCGTCTGCCAGCCAGCCTGCATTGCACCAGTTCAGGCCCTCCTTCCAGGACTGGTAGAGCTGCGAGAAGGTGGCCAGTGTGGAGTCCTGCTCCTCACAGGCCTGCTGGGCTCCCAGGAAGCTCAGGTAGTAACGGCCATGAGGGTGCTGGTAGGGGAACACCACACCTGGGTAGGAGGATCTAATGTTTGGTCTCGCTCTGAGAATTGAAGTCATGGTGTCAGTGTAGTTGGACATATTGTACCTCGCAGCTCCAGATGAACTGAGGAGCTCTTGTCCTCCAGTCCGTCCACCACCTCGCAGCGGTATCGGCCGGTATCATTCAGCTGGAGGTCAGTCATCACAAGAGCAGCATCTCCTGGGAAATCCTGTCTGAGCTGCACACGACCTCTGACCAACCAAGAGGCAGACATAGTGTGAGTTAACTTTCAACAGCCACACAGCCACTGACAGCAAAAGAAAAGAATGATCATCCATTTATTATTTGTCACGTCAACCACCTGAACTCTCCAAGACTTCGACTGCGGGGGCCAATTGCCACCAGCACGTCTGTCTCAGGTCCCCCAGCAGCGGGCAGCCAGGACCACTTGACCCGGACCTCCCTCGGCGAGCTCAGCTCAGGCTCGTGCCAAAACCTGCAGGGCATGGTGGCGTTACCGCCTCTGACTGCAAACACTGACGGCTGAGCAGAGTGCACAAAGAGCTTCACGCCTCTGAAGTGAACTGTAGGAAACACAGACAGAGTGGAGCTGACTAAAACATTGTACGTGTGTGTATTCAAAATATGAGCCGGATAAAATACATCATGATCATTAAAACATGTGCATACTTTCTTCGTTGTCCTTTCCGCTGAGGAAGTTGTGGTAGAAGAAGTTGTCTGGGCTCGTGGCGGCAGTCAAGGCCCGGCCTGAGAGAACCAGCTGAGCGAGGCCGCAAATTACCATCATCATCATCATCCTGGATGTAACGGAAAGTCCTGATCATTAATGCTCCTCAATCCTGTGGAGTGAAATGTGATTTTATCTGATTTCAGTTAGCAAACAACCTAAATGTAATTCCTTTCTCTCTGGCATCGGTTAAAAAAATACCCATCTCCTACTTCCAGGTCATCGGAAAGTCACTGCCAAAGTTCTGACTCGGGCCAGAACACATGACCTCATCATATGGATCCTGGTTCCCTCACACTGGATACCTACTGTGTCTTTTAGGTTTTAATCAGAGATTATATTGATGCATGTTTTAACATATCTTTTAATGCCCCATGTGTTTTGCCTACAGCTGAGATCCTTTGTGTATATATAGGTTTATACACAAAGATGCTGAGCCCTGCAGTCAGGGCTCCTAAGATTTAATCTGACCTGAGCAGGTCATTTCTGGAGACTTAGTCTTCAAAATCAAAATCACCTTTAAAAATGTTTCTTTGCTGTGAAATATAACATTCTGTTTTATGCTTTTTCTTTGTGTTCCATGCGTTATGTTTTCATTATTTCGGTTTCATGATTTTATTCGCTTTGTGTCCAGTAAAGCAGTTTGTAGCTGTGTTTTGAAAATGTGCTATAAAAATATATTCTTATGAACCTGCTGTGTGGTTATGAACATATGATGTGATGACAGGAGACAGCCAGCAGAGGGCAGCACGAAGCTGCGATCATGAGCTCGGCTTCTGTCTGAAGACACAAATACAGTTTGATGCCCAAAAACTTGGTTAGATGGTTTCCTCCTGTTTTGTACCCAATTACTGATTTGAAATATTGAGTTAGTATTTGACTTGCCAGCGGCTTTGTTCCATGTTGCAGGTAGGTTATAAGTGAGAAACACACCTGTGACAACTTGTTCTGGACACACCATGTTCGACGCTCATTCATCATGTTAAAATTGAATTTCTTCACTTACCCTAAAAGCCTCTCCTGGTTTACAAAAAACAAAACAAAAAACTCCAGAGACAAACTTATGAGAAGCAAAGGAAGAAAAAGAGACGCACAGAAGTCAGAGGTCCGTCTTCAAGAGGAGCAGAAGTTCTGATGGCGATTTTCTGGACCAGAACAAAAAACATCAAGAAAAGGCAAACGTGTGGTTTTCCTCCATTCGTCGATGCTAAAACAGGTGCACGGATAATAACTTTGTTCTAAGTGTTCACCTCACCACGCTGCTCCCTGCAGCTCCAGCTGGATCCGTCACACTGGGAGGACTCACCTGAGAGCAGCCAGCGACCGGAGGAGGGACGGCAGAGAGTGAGGAGCCCCAGAGTCAGTCCATCAGTACTGTGCGTTTATAGCTGTGGTCAACATACTGTATGCAAAACAAGACTACACATGCTTTTGTTTCGGTTAATCTTTAATAGTCTTGTTTAAATTCATATAACTACATTTTATTTCAGTTAAGTTTTTTTTTGCAGAAACTTTAAAACAAGTCAAAGATTTAAAAGGTAAAAACTATTTAAATGAACGACTTTTGTCTATAAACTCACATTGTGTGATTTATGTCACCTAACAGTCAGTTTTTGTTTCTCACCAAACATCGTGCTGTATCTTCTGCTGAATCGTATGTTTAGTATATTTATAGTAATATTTCGTATTTAAAAAGGGATTTATTTAGTTTTATAACATAGAGCTGTCTTAAAATTGTGAAGTTCACTCAAAAATGCAAATTTGAAAAAGTCCTTACCAAAATAATAATAATAATAATCATAATAATAACCATAACAATAATCATAACAATAATGAAGATTCTGTGAATTATGTTTGTGGGAACAGGACCAAAACAACTCATCTGTGCATTACCAGAACAGTTCACCTATAAATATAAATTCACTCATTATCTACTCAGTCCCATGCCACTGGAAATTTGGTTGAAGTTTTTCTTAATCCACAGAACATTTCCGGAGCTTTGCAGCAGAACAGAGTTGCAGCATTCTGCTAAACGACTGAAGAAGTTGGAGACTTGATTTGAAATAAGCAAAACATAAAATGGCTATATACAGCTTGGCCAGAATAATCCAAGTCTCTGGAAGTTTCAAGATCCCAAATTGATTTGAAAATATGTTTTTATTTACACCCTTGATGTATGTCCATGTATGCTGACGGTGCAGATTTCATCTAAAAATGTATTGTAGTTTAAATGATGTCTTTTCAAATCAAATCATGGCTTCTGGGGACTCTAATTACACCAGACCAGCTTCATTGAAGTACTTTTTCTATTGTTCTTCTACAATTTTAAAGAAGTCCCCATCCACTTCAGTTGATGAGCAGAATGCTGCAAAGCTTTGTCCTTGCTGACTTTCCATCAGCATGAGTGCAGCACTATTAGAAACTCCAAAGGTTCATGAAATGTTTGATAAACAAGTCTCATAAGTGCTTAAAATTCTTATAATCTGTGACAATAAAACGGACCTCTTTTTGTAGCACACCACTGTTTAAAGCTCACATGGAGGATGTTTCAGGGGGACTTTGTATCTGACATGAACCTCTCAGATTAAACAGAACCAAACTCAAATAAACCTGCTGCTCTTCTGATTTCTTGCACAAACTGTTTGAACCACACAAAGATGTTCTGAGTGTGCTCCGAGCAGGACTGCCGGGCTGCAGCCTGCTGTTTACAGGAGTAATTACACCCTGTTAGACACTCGTCCTCCTGCTCAGCTCTCGGTCCTGGTATGTTTGGCCCCTGGCAACAGCTTTCATCTATGAAATGATTGCTGTGGAGGACGGAGCATCTCTCACGCATCTGTCCTCGCTGTGGACGTCCATACTGTACGTGGATGTGCATGTTTTCCACAAACATAGCGAGGCGTCTTATAAAAGATCACAGCGCCTCCAGGAGAACACAGCTGCTGGCTGCAGTCTGTGTGGAGACGCTCTGCAGCAAACATCTGCTTTGAGAGTGTCGGAGGGACGCAGAGCAGTTTTCAACCAACATGTTCATCTTTAAACAGCTGCGTGACATCATGTGGTTGTTTTGTTTCATCCGACTGGAATAAGACAAATGTTGTTCTGTGATTGATGTTGGTGTGAACAGGACCAACACAACACATATACACATTAAAGGAACAGCTCACAGACAAATGGAACTTCATCATAGATAAGTTAATGTTATTACATTCTAAGCAGTGGATAAATCTCGTAATGGACTCATTTTTTGTGCCAAAACAATCTCAACAATCTAAACTGAATAAACAAACTGACCTTAAAGGACAGCACGATTTCATACTGTTTTACTTATATTTGGCGGACCCTGCCAACTTTCTAGCTTCAAACCGTGTTCTGAGGACCTATTTTTCCTTGTTTATTCAGTTATGAACAAAATACATACAGAGTTTGTATTATATCCTCATTAACACTGTAAATATTAAAATTCTGAGTTTGCATTTCTTCTCCAAAACTACATAGTGCCCCTTTAAATAATGTAAAGCTCATAAGGCTTCTATTCTTACATTCTTATTTATACACATCTTTTTTCTCACTAGTCATCTGTCTCTTATAATTACAATTATAAGCCTACAGAAATCTAAATACCTTAATGGAAATAAACATGTTAATGCTGCAATTTGAACGCTGAGTCTTTAATTAAGTAATAGTCTAATTAATGTTAATTATCTTCGGATGGCCTTTAAAACCTGTTAAATAATGCTGAAGTTCCTTCATATGAAACAACACCGTGCTTTTGCAATTTGAGCTTCAGTGTGTTGCTCAAAGATACCTCAATGTACAGCCAGGGAATCAAACCAATGACCTTCCGGTTCTGATGGCCCGCTCTACCTCCTGAGCCACAGCCGCCTGAAGCATGTTCCTCTTCCTCATGCTCATGCCCTGTTTAACTCCCCTGCATGAGGCCTCACTGATCGGTCTGTTCATGCAGAAATCAGCCACAGACACCCTGACACGGACATCGTCTGACCGGTGGGACTGTACGACCAGCGGTGGGGAACAAACTGTTACACAACTGGTGACGTACATTTATGAAGCATGACAAAGACTGTTTTTGTGTCTCCCGATTAAAAAAAGAAGCACACAAAGGTGTATTTTAACATTTAATAAATGATCTCAGTTCAAGACCAACAATGAATAAAAAAAATGTAAAACAATGTTTATGTTCTACACATATTTCTACATATTTCACATTTGTTGTAAAAAGAATTAAATTACAATGAAGTTATATGTAAGACTGAAGCGGAAGAACCAGCTAAAATGTGTTAAAAAAAACATGAAAACTTTTAAAAAAGCCTTTTCAGTTTTACATTGCATGTTTTGATGGACAGAGCTGAGTGCTGCTCTTGGACATGTTATCTCCTCCAGAATAGGTAAAAATACCAAAATATTCTTTGCACAGGCCTTCATGTTTGTGCTTGAGTAACTAAACAGCAGCTGGATGATAGTGAGGTTGGATGTTTATCCTCTGCGACTGTTAAGACTACAAGAAACAGCGAGGTTGTAAATTGACGTGTTAGTGCAAAGGAATGATAGAAAAAGTTGAAAACTGGCAATTTAGCTTGAAGTAAAACTGGAGGAGGTGAAGAGCACTGTTATCAAGTCCAGACTTAAAGAGACAGTCAACCCTAAAATCAAAATGACATATTTTCCCTCGTCTTCCTCTTGTGGTACCTGTAGTGCTGTTTATCCATCTGGACTGATTTGGTGTGAGTTGCAGGGTTTTAAAGATGTCTGCCCTCTCTCTATATAAGAGAACTCGATGGTACTCGTCTTGTGCTGCTCAAAGGGCCAAAAAATACATATGATAAGTTCAACAGCAATGTCTCTTTCCAGAAATCATAACCAGGTGACTAAAGATAGTCCACAGATCCCGTCGTGAGCAGTTTGATACAGGAACTATTTTCTCTCTGTATCACCGTGCTGGAGGAAGCATATATCTACTCATGAGAAGCTTGTTTAAACATTAATTGCATCCTTTTCAAACTTTTTAGCTCATAGAATTAAAATGTAATCGTCTACTTTATTCGGTAATTCCAAGGTAAACAGTTTCCTGATTTTTTAAAGTTAAGTCAGCTTCTAAAACTTGACAACGTTGTGATTTGAACTCAAACCATGATATTTCATCCTAAAGCTAACCAAGTAGTATTCCTGCCAAAAACTGTCACACTGCAGCGGCCATGTTGTTTTGGAAACAGTGATAAGAGTTGTTTTGCACTAAAGTAAAGTAGACTATTAAATGGTTCACAAGCTAAAAAACAACACTTTAAATTGTATGTTTGCTTTGCTTGGTAATTTTGAAGCAATCGGTTTCTTCTCGGATGAGGATGGATTAGGATGTGTGGATATCTTCAAAACGCAGCGCCTCACACCAAAACAATCTACAGGGATGACAGGTAAGAGGAAAAATGTGTGTTTTTGATTTTAAGAGAACCTGAAATCAAGGAGGAGTAAATAATTTGGATTAAAAGCAAATTTTGTTTATACAAAACTATTACAGTCCAAATCATGGGTGTGTCTTAGTTTGTGAGCGATGTCAAACAATCCTATTAACATGAACATAAAAAAGTCTCTATATTCAAAAAGTGCTACAAGTGTTAAAGTCCCAGCAGCCAACAGGATCACAGAACTGATCACAGGTCTGTAGAGGATCCATTCCTCTGCTGCGGGTGGAGGAGATGGAGCACTGTTAGATGGTGACTGATGAGGTTCTAGTCATCACAGCCCAGCAGCTCCATGCGTAGAGTGATGCGCTCGTGCCACTCCCAGGGGACGACTCGGACGTACCGGGCGTAGAACGGAGGCTCGAACAGATTCTTCTTGTGGGAGTTGTTGTCGATGTTACCTGGGAAAAGCTGCAGAGAAATGAGTGTACAGTTTAGCACGTTTTCTGTTATGAGAAGAAACCAATGATGAGGAGGGAGGAAGGCAAAAATAACTTTAACTTCCACCAGGCCTGAACAAGACGAACAATTTCATTATACCGAAACAACATCTTATTGACCAAATGTCATCAATCTGAGCCATGCGAGACTTCTGACAACCTTATAATGTGAAGAGTCTCAGCTCCAGCCAGATGTCCAGACATCAGCTCCAGGCGGCTTCATTAACATCCCACGAGCCTGTTAGCTCCGTGCTCAGTAAAAACATCAAAGCTTCTTATATAGTTTTATTGGAGCATCTCAGAGAAAGAGGCTATGATGAAGAGAAGCTTCACATTCCTCCAGGAAGAACCCAAAATATCTCATCATAAAGGCAAAGAGAGCAACAAGAACAGAAGTGACAGTTTGTGGGCCTTTCTGGACTTCTGTTGACAGACTGTGAGCTGACAGACTCAGAGAAGATCAGAGAAGAGGCGACGAATGATAAGACCTGAGCCGAGAGACACTGCAGGCCAACAGCTTTCTGATACTTTATATTCAAATGTGAACATTTGGTATTCTTGAGTTGGAATTGGAATTTCCAAAACAGAAATCTAAATGCAAAGCCAGGCTCAAAATTCGTGCTTCATTTTCCTGACGTATT
This sequence comes from Diplodus puntazzo, assembly GCA_963678695.2. Taxonomy (NCBI): domain Eukaryota; kingdom Metazoa; phylum Chordata; class Actinopteri; order Spariformes; family Sparidae; genus Diplodus; species Diplodus puntazzo. The sequence goes on along the minus strand of OZ023155.1, from coordinate 36,700,754 downwards.
AGAATTAGAACAGGAAAACTGTCGCCGCATTCAACTCACGAAGTGTGATTATTTCTTGTACATGTTTATATTGTCATATTCATGTTTGTGCAAATAAAACAAAATGAGAAGTAAAATAAAATACAACTAAACATTTTTATATTTTCTTTCCATCACTCCATAAATCAGAAAAATACATGTTTTTAGGAATAGATTGTTATATTAAATCTGACTATGAATGATATATGAACGTCCCTCTGTAAAAAAAAAAGAACACCAGAAAATAGAGAAGAACAATACTGGAGACTCTGGTGAAAGTAAGTGCTGCTGATTTCTGAAACTTGTTTTGAGAAAACTGCCTGTAAAGATATGTATTGCCAAATTCATACATTTTTAAACAAAAATGGTAAACAGAGTAAACATTAACTCACTAATATTACCATGAAGGTAATAACTTTATCAAGACAATTGAGTTAGTTGATGATTGATGTTTATCTGAATATGCAAATGAGGCAATCTTGTTAAATTTGCATGTGTTAATAAACACCTAAATGTGTTTTTTAGAAATATTCTTTCCACTAGTCTGATATGTTATGAGCGCAAAATAGCCAAAAATCTCAAACTGACAAGTGTTTTCACCTGTTGAAATGGGGTTAATTCACTCAGAGCTCCATGCAGTATACTTTGTCAGGTAATCACATGTGTCTGACCTTATCATCACTGGAGTTCTCCTCCTTCACTAAACTCCACGACTCTCCATCGTTACTGTAGGCGACTTTGAACACCGACACAAACTGCACCACCCCGAAGTCTTTGGCCCCCTGAGTGATGATGCCTGTCAGGCGCTTTGTCTTCTCCAGATCGACCTGGAGAAGAAACAAAGACAAAAACAGTTATACTCTGCAACATATGCACATTCAACAATGTTTTTTTTTTTACCATTAATGACACTTTGAGGTTTCGCTCACCTGGATCCACTCTGAGCGGTTGTTGTGTGCAGGAGACCAGGCGTTCGTCTTCCCCTGCTTGTCCAGTCGGGCGAACTGAGGGTGCCAGGTGAAAGTGTCGATGCCCCACGTGCGGTAAGAGCTGGAGGCCGAGAGCTGGCTGTCTGAGACGAGGCGAGACTTCATCCCCAGAGGCTCTGAGCAACCTGCCGCGTTCGAATACACTGTGAATTGAAAGCAGACGGACGGACGGAGGGAGGGAGGGGACGCCAAAGCGACAGGAAGAGAGAGAGAGGAGAGAAAATGAAGACACCCAAAGAAAAGACAAATGAACCTCACCAATTCCAAGAAAATTTGTGAAAGTGACTGATTGAAATCATTGCACACCCACCATTGACCAAGAAGAACAGAAAGAGGTGCACAGAGTAGAAGACAGCATGCAATAAGGTGCATAGAGCTGCACTGCAGTGTGTATACATGTTTCTCTGTTAGTGTTTTAAATGTTATATTCAAAGAAGACACAGGACAAAAACAATGAAGCTGAGGAAAACCACAAATATGCATTTCTGTCTCTGTGTTTGCCTTGAATTGCTGGTTTATTGTTACACAGTGAGGTCACAGAATCCTGTTTACGCTATACATCTTCATGTTATGTAGCTTCAATAAACACTCTGACTGTCATTATGCTCGTCAGTGCAGCCGCAGCAAGAAGAAACAAACACAGTGAAACAGAGTCTTCAAGCGAGAGTTAATAACTGCATATCAGATTTATTCTCCAGCCAGCGTTATCACCGACTGAACTTGGCGTGCTGCATGTTTTCTGTGTGTTTACCGTTGAGTTCACAGCCCACCAGCTCCATGCGCAGCGTGCAGGCCCTGCGGCAAACCACAGGGATGATTCGGATGTACTGGCCGACGATGGGAGGGTCAAAGAGGTTCGTCTTTGTGCTGTCGTTGTCTGTGTTGCCCATGAAAACCTGCAGCACAGAGACATGATGAAGTAAGACAGGTAGGCTGAAGAAGGGATGCTCTCTGTGGGATCTGCTGTTTAAGATGATCTCAAATCTGCAGGAACTGTGAGCATGACACCTTTATTTAATGTAGGGATGCACAGATTTATTGACTGAATTGTTCACTTTAGTGTTAAACTGTAAATGATCCTGTCATTGTTCTATATCTGTGTTATCTTTGTGTGTTTCTTGTTCTCCTCCACAGCCATCAAGTGCATTTATTTCCAGTTTATCTGCTCCAGCATGGAGTGTCTTTATGTGAAATTAGTTGTTTCGTGAATTTGTATGATTGAATTTGTGCTCTTTCAAAAGAGAGAGTGATGAAGGGCTATTTTAAACATCAGTATCGGCCCACAATCTCACAACCGACGACTCCCTAATTAAATTAGAGTGAAGTCGTCAAACCTTGTCCCTCCGTTGGCCCTCCACTCTGTAGGTCGTGTAAGCGTTTCCATCGAAGCTGCTCGCCACCTTGAAGGCCTTGATGTACTCAGCCGTGCCCATTCGACTGGCGCCCTGAGTGATGATGCCCGTGAGACGCATCTTCTTCTGCATGTTGATCTGTTGTTAACAGGTCAAGTGTTAATCACAGCCCTCACTGCTCAGCCTCGTTATTGTAAAGTGGTCCTTCCTCTCACCTCGATCCAGGGGTTCCTGTCGTGGGCCGCTGACGTCCAGGCGTTGACGATGCCCTGGTTGTTGAGTCGAGCCAACTCGGGGCCCCAGCGCTGAAGTCCCAGAACGCCGTAGTGCACAGAGGACGCTGAGATCTGTGACTCCACGATCGCTCCTCCCTCCATCCCCAGCAGAGAAATGCAACCTGGGACACAGAAATGTAAACATTATAAAGCCTTAAACAAGTGATTACATTTACTCCTGTATTTATTTTGGAGTTGCTAAATATATTTTTACCTCTCCAAACTTTTAATGGCTTGATTACAGAGCACAGAAAACCAAAGTGTTGTGTTTACTGTGGTGGTAAAAAACCTGTTGCGGCACTTTATTTTCCACCAGTAAAGTATTTGCTCAGGATATTACACCACTTTCTATATCGTATTTATTAGATTTGATACACAGATAGTAGTTTGTCATTCGGCCAATTTCAGAAACACACTCTTTGATGTTGTTAAGTTTTTGGAAAAGGTTTCTGAGGAAAAGCAAAAGACATACAAAATAAATTAAATGGTAGTTGGTGTACATACGTAGCTGGCACTGCTTTCCGACATACGGAGAGGGACACTGGCAGGTGTAATCTCCGTCAAGATCTCGACATATCCCTCCGTTGTTACAGGGCTGGATGGCACAATCATTCACATCTGGAAAAGACAAGAATTTACTTTATTTTTCTCTACTCTTCAAACTACCTTCAAGAACACAAAAGAGGATGATCGTTAGATGTGTAGTGCACACCTGCTACATCTCAGAGGGAGCAGACAGTGGTCGAGGCAGGTGCAGGGACACAAAAGCCTCAGTGTAGAGTTGTTCTTAAATTCAACATGATGACAGAAATGTTCCTGAAGGCAACGCTGACGAGACGGGACCCTCAGTTTAAAGGTCGCAGCAGGTGAGTGGGTGATAGGCAGCGACTGGTAATTGTATTTCGAGCACACTCAGGACCTTTCAGGAGGTTGTATCCATGTTGTGTCACCATCAGTCAGCCCACAAGCCAACGCTGTGTGTTGTAGCAACCAGATACGCTAAATGGAGCTCCGACATCCCCGAAGATCAAATGTACAAACTGGACCCTTTAAAATAAACTCTATTTATTTCTCCTTTCCTTTCGTGTCTCACTCTCTCTCAGCTGTCAGAGCCTCACACAGCTTGTCACCCCCCTGAAATCATTGGATCACTTATGTTTTATGATCGACACATATCTGTATTTTTGTTTTTTAAATTCTGTACACAGTGTGATAACCCTCTGACGCTCTCTGTGCTGATGTTCTTTCTAAGACTTGTCCTTCTCCAGGTCACTATGCAGAAGAAGACTTGCTCGGTCATCCTATTCTTCACAGATGTTCCTACTTGTATCAGATATGTTCCTCCTGCCAAGGATCTTGATTAATGCCACAGTAACCATGGCAACAAAACAAGTCTGTAGCCACTTCCTGTATCCTCTTTGCACACTATGTGATGCTCCCTAATCTCCACAAGGTGGCGCACTTGCACAGCATGTCCACATGGATCATTTAGAGCAGTGGAAAAAAAAACATGCAGAGCAGCAAGTTTTACTCCAGCGTATGTTTATCTTAAAAAATGACCTAAATATTTTCAGACTGATGCTAAACCAGATGTTAAGACAATCACACAACACAGCAGTCTTACTATCAATACTAGTTCTACATACAGCTGGATTCTGGAGTCCTGGAGGCACACCAGGTAACAAACTCGCTGATGAAGCAGAAAAACCAGCAGTGGAGGAGGACCTGTATCATGATGCCCCGGTAATAACAGTCTTTACATATATGCATCATGATCATGGTCAAAAACAGTATTTCTGTCTGTTAACTTTGGTTTGACCGGATCTTAACGTATGTTTGTGATGTTACGTATGAGGCAGTCCTCACTGCAGAGACACTCACTGCTTCTTTCTCTGAGCAGATCCACACTGATAAAATGATTCTGCAAGTATTGATTCACATGTTTATTACATCGAATGATTCCACTGAACGATGGTAAATGAAATGTAATGTTTGTCCGGCTCTGTTTGACCCGTCTCTCCACTCTGGAAAGCTCTCTCAGAGAGACCTGAAGCAGAGGACAGGTTGACGTAATGCCACATGGATCTGTTTAATTCTTGTTCCCATTAACACTAAGAGGATTGCTCACAACTTAGAAACAAATGCCTGTATGTCTGTGACAACACTGGCACGAAGCTGCTAATAACACTAAGAAACAGGTGATCCTACTTGGAGGAGCAGCAAAAATAGCTTCAGGGTTTTTTCTTTAGGATTATTTTGAACATGTTTTGACTTGACATTCATTCTAACTAAGTGACAACTAATGAAATATGGTATCCAGAATAACTGTCATTCTAAATTTCTTCCCTCATTGCTTTCTTGCTCTTGTTTACCTGCAGATGAAACGAGGCAACTGATTGTTTTCTAGTGAAGCAACTATAAGCATATAAATAGTTTCAAGTATGAATTCATGTTTATCCCTTTACCAGTAGTGGAAAGTAACTACGTACATCTGTAGAAATAAACAAATAAATTATGATTTAATATTATAGATTAAGATCAAACTTTATGTATTCCAGGTGGAAAGTCACAAATTATGAGTGTCAACATGAATCAATAAATCAGTAAATATCTTCCAGTAATGTCATGTAATGTACTCCTGGTACTTTAAACTGGAAATAGACAACTTTTGTGCTTCACTCATCATTCTGAAATAAATTCTGATTGGCTGTGGAGAAATGACACCATCCGCCGACAGACTGGTTCCCTCTGAAACCTCTCTTTAACTGGGATGTTTGTCCGGGCTGGGTTTTTCCAGAGTATTTCCACCTCTGGCCTTACTGGATTAAAAAATGGGACAGGTTCAAACTCATTCCAGCACCTCGACACCAGCCCGGCCGGTGACGTCTGACTGACTAAAATTAGAAACTGTTTGGGAGTCGACGACCAGACCGCACCAACACTACAATTGGTGGTCGGGCTGTGGGCTTTGGGGCGAGCTGCTCATTCATAACAAATTCCTCTTCGGTGACAACACGAGTCAAAGCCCTGGCAGCTAAGTTATATTTTCTCTACTTAGGACTATAATAATATAATAAATCTGCTCTCAACAGCCATAAAACTTCTAGTTATTTCATATCCAAATTATAGCTGTCAGTAGTTTTTGACAATGACATTCACACTTGTAGAAAATAATCCTCTTGGTCATTATTTTAAGAGGATATGAAGGAATTCACCTGATCCTATTCTTCACTTGATTTGCTTCAAGCTTTGAGCACAAGTGGACGCAGTGTTGAACTTGTGATGAAGGCGTCTGCATGCTTAGAGACTTGGAGTGGCCTTTTACTAATTAGCCAAACAGAATGACCGCGGAGCTCGCTGAATGAGATCCTTTCATGAAACTGCTGAGCGGACTGCACGTTTCGTTCACCGCTGACGCTATGACCGGGTGGAAAAACCTCATGTGTTCACACTTGGAGAGAAAATCTGCTGCAGGTTGAGCCGACTGCTACTTTTATCATGCTACCAAGAGACTTGTTTGGACAAAATCTGACTTAAAATTTTCCCATTTGATGACCTTTTTCTTGTTTTAGTATCCACAAGTGTTATGTTTGTATCTAGACATAAAATCCTTCACGTCAACACTTCTGGTTAATTAAAAGCTTTCTAAATCAACTGAATAAAAAGCAAGATATCCCCTGAGAAACTGACAAAACAATAACTGTGTACACTGAGAATAAAATTCACAGACACTTATGGAGAATGTAAATGTGTGATTATATAAACAGCAGCTCAGACTAATAAATCCCATCCAGAGGTAACCTACTGGTCTGGCAGTGCACTCCCTCGAAGCCCGGCTGGCACTTGCAGATGTACTCGTTGAAAACGTCTCCTCGTCTGGTTGGAGCGACGATCTCGCATGAGCCATCATTCTTACAGGGGTTTGGACTGCACGGCCCTGAGAGGAGGAAGAGTCAAGTTTAATTCTATGACAAGTTTCAACATAGCTTAAAGGATAAGTTCACGCAAAACACAGAAAGACAGAATGCACGGTGAAGTTTCCTAAAACAATCGACAAAAATCAAGATGTGAAATGGCTCCATACAGCTCACACAGTGTAACCCAAGTGTCTGGAGATGCTGAGAAAAATTGATTTGAAAAAGATATTATTTACAGGCTCTCAAAGCCAAAATCTTCACTGACCCGTGTCAGATGAGGCCCGACCATTAAGAGTCTCAAAATGAATCAGCGAGGTCTTAAAGTGAATTCTAAAATAATCAGGTGGCCAATGAAGTGAGGCCCTGACTGGGTACGGCCAACATCCTTACAGCTGCATTTTGGACCTACTAAAGGTCTAAATAAAGGGAACAGCAATCGCCCGTAATGAAGGCATAACTACCATATCAACCCATTAGAAAGACAACATTGGCCTGAGTTTGATCTTAGCCGATGTTAAAGACAGGGCTCAGAATCAAAGGTTTTATTGCTTGTTATTTCACACGTGCTTTGAGATGACCTGGAGGGAAAGACCTTTGTTAAGCTTTGTGATTTAACTGTGCTTCTTCGTCCTCTGTGCCGTACCTGTCTCTGTCAGGTTGCAGGTGTCTCCTCCGAAGCCATCAGCACAGATACAGATGAATGGATCGTCACCCACCCCGGTCACACACGTTGCTCCATTATGGCAAAGATTCACCTTGCAGTAGTCACCTGAGGTAAGGAGAATAAGAAAAACAGTTGGTATAAAATCACTTTGATACATATTTAAGTGGAAATTTGCCAAGAAAAGAGCAATGACCACATTATAGACATGGACTGCACAAAAGACGTCCGTTGTCCATGCACAGTTTCCATATTTCTGAAGGTTTTGGACACTTCCTCGCTGGTAACTGGCCACAACTGTCAAACTTAAAGCCCCCGGGTGGTAACACAATCTTTATGATCATTTTTTAAGTCCAAAACTAAAACAACCCTGATGAGAGTAACTGGCTAGCTGAAATATTTCAGAATCTGATACAGGGAAGGGAAAGGGGATCAAGTGTGCTTCCTCTTTTGTTGCAGGAGTGTCTGTACCAACAAGAGCTGCTGCTGCTGCTGCAGGCCCAGAGTGCTGAGTCACAGATCCTGGCTGATCAGGGAAATAATGGCAGAGACGTCCAGAGGGAGCGGCGGGACACCCGTTTATGACTCACAGTAGAGTAATCCAAAATGACCAAACCTAAACCTGTTGACTCATCAGCTGCCACGTCAGAGTCACTGTTCAAACTCTGAACGGCCCCAGGTCACTTTCTTTGGCATCGGTGAGGTGAAAATCTGCAGGGAGTTGGTGAAAACTGCTGGACCGTCACAATAAACAGGCGTAGAAATGTGGAATTCAGTGTGTGAGGATGAGAATTTAGCTGATTTTGTCACTCTATTCAAGCTGTTTCATACTGGAACATATGTGACAGTCAAAGAACCGGGCAGACTAGATTTACCAAACAGGCGACATGTTTCTGCACGAGAGCAGGTCTGAGCACAAACACTGTGACAAAGTAATTAGCCAGAGAGAACAGTGTATACAGGAAGAAGTGTGAGCTATGACACAGTTTCATGTGGTTTAATGAAACATGTGCACTGTGAATAAATGCTGGAATAATGGTGTAATAATTCAGAGTAGAAGTATTTTTACTTCATGTTTTCAGCTCCATATTTAAAGGAAAGGTTCACCCAGTTATGTAGTCTACAAAACATTTCTGGAGCTTCACAGCTTTCTTCCAGCACTCTTCTAAACGACTGAAGTATCTGGGGACTTAAAGAAAACATAAAATGGATTCATACAGCTCATCCATCGCAATCCAAGTCTCCAGAAGCCCTGAGAGCCGAAATTGTTTGGAAAAGATGTTATTTACAATCTTTGTCAGGCTGGACTCGTCACTGTAGCCGCTAAGCTAAAAACATTAGCATGCATGTCTGGGGTGGATGCATGAGCTCAATCATACATTGATGATGTATAATCAATTTAGGATCTCTGGGCTTCCACAGACTTGGATTATGCCGGATTATGGAGCCATTTTCTGTTGATTTTCTATTGTTGTTTTTAGATTTAAAAAAGTCCTCCTCTACTTCAGTTGTTTAGCAGAATGCTGCAACGCTGTTTTGCTGTGAAGCTCCAGAAATGTTTTGTGGACGATGAAACTTCACCTGACTTTCCATCAACAAGAGGTACACAATAGTACATATTAGCTACTTTTTCATTTTTGTATAAACTCAGCCTGTTTATTTCAGCATGAGAACACATTGTGAGAACAGTGGATTTCTTATCCCATAGATACTGAACATTATACTTAAATCACAACAAACAAACAGTTGTATTTCGCCAACACTGACAACAGACCATGTCTACGTGCTGGATTAAGAGCTTGCAGGATTAGCCGGGCTGCACAGATGCATGCAGCTCTTTCAGGAATGAGCACTTACACAACATGACAGTGCAGCAGCTCACAGGTGGCTCAGGACACGCAGCACACCTGACTGACAGGTGGGTGATGAGCGGATGTACACAAACATCACGGCCAGGTAGAGCAGAGACAGTCTGGGTGTCCCCCTGTTTGAGCTTTAAGTGCTCCTGGTTGGCAGCACAACTCCAGGTTGAACTGAAGGTGAGGGAGTGGACAGCTGGTTCATGTCGGCACCAGAAGAGAGCACATATGGTGTTGTTTGACTCTCCATCTGCACCACCTCTGAGTGTGGCACACACATAACTGAGGATTATTGATCAAAGATGTCATTGTGTTAATGTTGTGCAAGTACCAATAGTCATCCTTTTTGTTTGATTTTTATTATTGTTTTTGTTTTATTATAATGAGGAAAAAATAAGAGTATGGAAAGTCAAATTATTTAGCAGATTTAGTGTCAGATTCGACCTACATCTACATGGCCATTGTGTGAAATGTTGATATATTAATGTATTAATGAGAATAATTTATTTATTTATTACTTAGAAATCATTACCCAATCATCACATGCTGTATTCTTAACATCGTAATTCAGTAGAAATTAAGGTTTGATTTTAAGATTAGATAGAATAAGATAAAATAGAACACTATTAATCACGAAGGAATTTGTTGTGCCAGAGATTGCTATAAAAATTTAAAGCACAACAGAAAACCAGTGACAACCAGTTAAGACAATAAAGAATATCAAATATTGGTGAAATATACAAAAAACACAAAATGAAGTAAGTGTTTATGGAGGAGTTAATGCAAAAACAAATGTCTTATACAATGACTATAGAAGTAAGACAAGTTAAGTAGTAGAGTAAACACTCTAAATTCTGTTTTACACCGTACATTTAAATGTAAAAATCAGCAAAATCTAACAATATAACACTGTTAGTTTTAGTGAAATTACTGTATTTTCCCATGAATTTGACCGATTTAAAGTTGCTGTTTTTTTTACAGTAAAATGTTGTGTTTTCTACGTGAAATTATATTAAAACAAATTACAGTCAAACACCATTTCTTGATTGCTTGATCAATGTATCTACTGCAGTGGCACAACACTTTGATTTTATGGTCTTTTACGGCTGCTGTTTGACTTTGTTTCATGGCCGTGTCATCCAGCTCGAGTACAAATCCATTATTTACTGGGAAGCTGTTGAGGATGATGTAGATGCATCATCATCACATTTCACTGAGGACAACAACACACACCAGAGCTGCTCATGAGGGACAACTCTTTTACAAACCTGCCTCTTATCCTACAATATAATCACTGTGTCCAACAGACTGTATAATAACAGAGCCTCAGTTGTAATAACAGAGCAGTCTCACATTTAAACACTCATTCTACCTGACAATGATGAGCTGCATCCCCAGATGAAGGACATATAAATTACACATCATCTGTTGTCAGTATAAAGTGCTTTATCTCATGACTTGACCCAGATACTGAAGGTTATTTGGTGATAATATATAAGAATATGTTGATATTATTGTTAAAGCAGCACTAAAACCTCAGACATTTGGCAGATACAGCAGCTGTGGTTGTTAAATGACCCCCCTGCTGCACATCTCCCCTGTTTGTCATTCATCACAGCACCCAGTTTCCACCAGGAGACACACAGAAGAAAACAAAACGGGATCGTCGTGAAAAGGAAAAAAGGAAAAGGAAAATGAAAAGAAAACAAAAGCCTAGGTGGCAGAGCTCAGTGCCAAAGTCTCCTGGTGGGTTGTGTGGAGAAGTGAATGAAGTCTGGTGCTGGAAGAAGTAGAAACCTATGAGATCTGAAGTCAACGTAAACAAACAAACAAGAGGAGTTGAGGAGTAATCAGATTAGTCTGAAGAAGACTTACCTCTGACTGAATTCAGGCACAGCAGAAAAGTAAATGTTGCTACAGCCGATGTTAATACATATCCGGGACGTTTCATATTTGTTTCCTCTCAATCTGTCTGTCCGTCTGTCTGATTGTTTGTCTGTCTGTCTGTCTGATTGTTTGTCTGTCTGTCTGTCTGATTGTTTGTCCGGAGCGACGCCGCGCCGCTGAACTTCCAACCAGTGCTGCCTTAAAGTGCTGTCGGGAAATATCGGAACTCTGACTGGGGCGGAAAGAAACGCCGAAGTGTTAAATGAGCCACCGGGATTTTTCGATAATACCCGAGTTAACGACGTGTGACGTGAGATGGGCGGGGAGCTCGGAGCCATGACGGTAAACAGACACAGACAGTAATGAAAGGAACCTTTCCGAAAAGTTTAATTCATGAATATCTTATTGTTTGACATTTGAGACTTGTTTATTGGTTCAATTATAGGTTCTTGTTTTTTTTTTTTTTTTTTTATTTTTTTTTTTTTTTTTTATTCATTTATTATTTTTTGCCAGGCTTGCACCTTGAAACAGGAACAAAAAATCAATTTAGCCAACTTTCTTTGTTTATATATATATATATATATATATATATACTATATATACTATAGGCTCATATCAATTTAAGTGAACACGTGAACTTGAATATTCTAATCCTGTCACCTCGAGATCTCTGGGACCTGCTTATTTAAAATGAAAACTCACTGCAATCCGCGAATATTCCGTATTATAATGCAAGATTAATCATTTGTGTTATAATTAACCTGTTTTTATGATGAGCATGTGAAGGCAGCACCGCCCCCGCACTGACAGGGTAGGCGGGGTTGTGAATAGCCTCTCGGATTATTGGCAGGATATTTTGGGATTATTGACAGGATATTTTGGGCAGCTTTTCCATTACCAAATGAAAACAATCTTACATTCAGAGCAGAAAGACATTTAAACACGCATTTTTTATTATTAGTAAAGTCTGAAGATGGGCCTGCAGGATGTCCCACAACCTTTGAGAGAATAGAGTGATTTAACAGTTTTGTGGTGCTTTGAATTAATCCCCGTGGGAAAACATGACCCTCGCCAAGTGTTTAGGAACTCAGCAGGCAGAGTTCAGCCAAACCAGCTCCACTTCTGTGACCATGTCAAGGGAACTGGCAGGAGGAGACTGTGGACTACAAACATTAATCTCATTCATTAACTGTGGATAATTAGCAACACTGAAACTGATGTTTATAAACCTTTATAACTGCTTGATACATTATATATATTAATATGTTTTATATTAAGTATTTCATTGCAATGGTTCATGTTAATAGTGAAATTACAACTGACTAAAGTTTAATTAACTATAAATCCACAGTTTATTAATGTTGGTTATTATGACGTGTAAGGCTATAGTTGTCCCACCAGAGACTGGGATTCACATGAAGCTACAGAGGAATCATTTACCTTGTTTCCAGCAGTGAATTTCACTCTGATCATTCATTTTTTGGACAGAAAAGACAAACAGACATTAAAGTTGAATTGTATGGACTTGAGGATTTGAGACTTGCAGAAATCTTTTAAATCGCTTCTCAAAAAGTTTAAGTTTCAATTCCTCTTGCGTACAGTTTTATTTCCAACTTGTCTGTTTGTATTTATTATTGTTTTTATAATTATTTTCTTATTTTGGGGTATTTTATTCAATCTTATTTTAGCATCTTGTCACTAATGTAATTTTATGTGCCTTATAGCCATTTTGAAAAGCACTTTTTAAAAAAGTGATTAATAAGTAGCATCATATTAGGTGAAAAATATGACAATCAGCTGAAATTAAGCAGAAACATAGGTACAAAACACGTGATTTCTGACAGTCCAAAGTATCGTTACAACATTGTTAGAAATGGTTTATCTTAAAAATTGCCATTCTTTGTTTTCACAGTGAATTAAGTCATCATTCAACTTTATTTGACTGTATTTTGCAGTTCATCCCTGGTGCTCAGAGCTCCATGTTAAACTCTGTCGCCACCTAGTGGATGTTTGGTTGTACTGACAGCAGGGACTAAATCCTTCTGTTGTTTTCTTTTCTCTGTTGTTCTTGTTCCAATAAATCTCTACTGCAGGATGTATCACTTTAAAGCTGCCATCAATTGAATCAGAATAAACAGCAGCATGCTGTAGTTCTTTCAAATTCACACTTTCCATTCCTTACAATGTATTAATGTATGTGTAAACCCTTGAGTTAGATGAGGAATTTAAAATTAAACTTCTGATAAAGAAATCCCGACCAAAGCTCAGCGTCTGGTGGTAGCGGGTGAAGTACAACTTCAGTGCTGGTATGTTCGCGCAGCTATATGAACGCTTATGTAACAGGTTTGTGCTCACGTTCCTGTCACGTTCTGGTCGATTTTGTGCCGAACATACTAAAATGATTATCCACACACATATGAAACGTCGTGAGGTGATTTGATTCGGCCTATCGGAACCTCTTTTGTAATAAAAAGAAACACCACGAAACAAACATACATTATATTTGTATTCATAATGAAATATAATACATGAAAAATCACTCATTGTAACGTTTCACAGATAGGGGGCGTGGAAACTGTCTGTAATACAGCCCAAACGCGACGTCATCGGTGGATTGGACCAATGAGAGCGCCGGAATGCTAATTCCAGAATCTTCTCGGAAGTGGAGTCTGTGATGATGTCGGAGCGGCCGCTGCTGCTTCAGCTAGCTTCAGCTCTGCGAACCAGAGGGCGTCAATCCACGGCAGCCATGGTGTAGAGGAGCGTAAAACAAACACACGAGCAAAACAAAACAACACAATGCAACGACCTTAATCGAGGCCTGTCGCTTTGGAGCAGCAAGGAGGTGATTCATCTCCCCCGCAGCCGAGGTAAGAAGGCTAAAGATGCTGCTGCTGTCTGTGTCTGAGGTTCGTCGGTGCTCTCAGATGATGTTACCTCATTAGATCGATAATTAACGGCAGGAACACGGACCGTTAAAGACTCTGCCCTCCTGGGGGCAGGCTAGATGAGAGTTAATTAAGAAAAAAAAACCGAGGTAGCGGGACTCGTTTTTTGTCTAAATGTTGGCTGGATGTGAATTTGCTGCGCATCATGTCCAGGGTGGTCAGCGAGCTCATCCCGGAGAGCGGTTGGGTTTTCATTTTCCGGGGACCTGAACGTTCATGCTAACGAAGATGCTGCGGAGACTGTCGGCCTGCTCTCAGACAGCCATAGCACATATTCACAGACGAGCCCCCCTTGTTTTCATCCAGTAATGTGCATATTTATAACCCCTTTCTCTCCAGGTTAGCTTAATAAATAAATGTATCCGTGATGGTGTAAACTCCTCTCTGGGTTGTTGTGAGTCGTGACCAAGAAGGACGAGGTAGCGTTGATGTTAGCAGCTGTTCTGTGGCTAAACTAGATGGTTTGTGGATCAAAATAAAACACACCTTCTCACGTACTTTAGCTACTGACAGCTGTCACAATATTCACCGGGTTTGTTTGCGGTGGGTGAGACAGTGTTAGCTGTGTGGATGAAATATGCGATGGAGCTAATTTTATGCAGCTGCCGTGTCTGTCTGGGCTGAGCTGTGATGACAGGTGTACAAGATTTAAAGCTATTTCCTATGCGATGATCTTGGATATAAACTGCCTTTTTTTGTGGTAACAGTCCTAAACAAATACAGTGGACACTGTCAGCAATCAGTTAAAGTTGTGCTGATGTTTATTTTTGAAATCAGGCTGTATAATAATGTTATTATGACGAGATCTAGAATAAAAAAGTGTTTCTCTTCATTCATTCGCTGTAATTAACACCACACATAGATACACTGGGAAAAGGAGCATTTTTAACTAGATAACAAATAAAAAGACAACAAAAAATCCCCCATGCATGCGAGCTGAAGGCATAGAACAAGCCTTTTAATCCTGATCAAATGGCCAAAAATGATCTGTATAAATAATATTAGTGCTACAACCAAAACTAGGAACTGTATGGATGGATGAGGAACAAAACAATCTGCAGACACCACTTCAACAAAACAATGACAGAGGAAACATGCTTTGTATCTTAACCGGAACAGGAACATGCTTAGATGAATATAAACGGTCAAACATTTGCACGAGCTCCAACCAGATGTCACAAGTTATGATAGATCAGCTTTACTCACCAGTCAAAATCAAGAGTTATCTACTGAGTGGCTGGTAAAATGTGAACATTTACTCGCGGCTTGTTGGTGATCGAGAATGTTAGTTATAGGCTGGTTTGAGGTCAGACAGACTGGTGTAAAGCAGTAATCCATCCAGTTGTTGTGAATATGTTAGTAATTACTGATTTGTCTCTAATAACCCCTGACTACCAGTCAAAAACACACCAAGTTATTAAGATAAGAATAGAGAAAAGCATGTACACAACATGAATTTGAAGTTCTGGACAGTGTTTTTTCTTAGTAAATGACAAACAATCAGTCCAGTGTCATAACTCATGAATTAACGTTTAATAATTTAACACTTAATCGAATCACTGGTGACGGCGTGCTTACTGGAACATATTACATGGCAAGACAGAGCAAGAGAGAACAAAAGAGGCATCATAAGGTTGTGTTGTCGAGGCATTTAGATGAGACCTCAACACAGTTTGAGGAAATAAAAATGGAAGAGGGCTCAAGGCATTTACGGTGTTTGTGTTTTTGTGTTTAGGTTTGACCACATCACTGTGACTTACTACTGACAGAAGTTTGGAACAAGTCGTTTTTGGAGGCTAACTTGAACAAAAAACGTAAGTAAAAGCGACGTTTTTTTCAACCTGTTCTTGTATTTATTACACAAGATGTGTAATAAATCATGGTCTGTAGTAATGGTAGCAACGCTCGGCACATTTTGTTTTTATGGTATTTTTATGTGGCTACTTGATGAGAACAATGTGAAACACTGTCGTCTATTTTTGTGAAATCCTGAACAACAACTTCCCCTTTTTGCAACAACAGGAGACTTTGCGTCCTTTGTGTACTCTTCACAGTTCCTGTTCTCTTTCCCGTCATCGCACAGCTGGGATGACTTTGTTTAATGCTTTGAATATATATTTAACATTTGCGTAACTGTGTTCAGCTATAACCGCATTGGAGTTTTACATCTGTCATCTGTCAGTAAAATGTCAGGACCAGTATCCCTTACGTAGCGAGCCTTTCTATTGGCCCTTTGTATGCTGTAATGTAATTAAGGTGAGTGTGTTAAATAAGTGACTGTGCCTTATCTGACCGACTCTGTATTCCCACAGATTTGTTGCTACAGCGCCTTCAGCAGCATCAGGACTATTTAGGTCAGTCAGACATAATACATTTACTTTTTTCTATTATAAAGGCGCTCTGTGCACCTATTTGTAGACATTTAAATATGCTAGTCACTTTTATATCAGTGTTAGCAGATGTTACATGATGTGAGAAGTAAGACCTTCCTCGTCTCTCTCGGTTTCCTGTACAAGCCTGAGGATGATTTGTTTAAGTTGTTAAATGCAGCACGACTGTGGATTTCTTTGTGACGGCCTCTGGTTTCATTTTCCACGACGCTCCAAAGGATTTGACTTTATGCTCTACGTTCTCGAGTGCCTCGTCTCAGTGCCTCTCTCCGCTAAAAGAGAGCAACAGTAGCTAATGTTAGTTTAGAAATGGAGTCTACTTACATAAAGTGATGACAGGTGTCCCTGAGCCCATTTAACCAAGAACTCAAGAGATTAATTTTATCATTGTGTACAAGTTCAGATAATTGAATGGAGTGAGGTTCATTTTATTTGTAAAGATATCTATGATTGAAATGTAAAATGTAGATGAAATTGGTTAGATTAAAGGAAAAGTACTGACAGAAATGTGGTCCACTGTTTTGTTTTTCAGAATCATCATGAACACCCACGAGTCAGACGTGCACACCATCTCCCCGGAGCTGCCGGCGATGTTCGACGGCATGAAGCTGGCGGCGGTGGCGACAGTGCTCTACGTCATCGTCCGCTGCTTGAACCTCAAGAGCCCCACCGCTCCCCCCGACCTCACCTACCAGGACACGGCCCTCAACCGCTTCCTTCTCAAGTCCTGTCCACAGCTGACCAAAGAGTGAGTCCTCAGCTCTCTCAGTGTCTTTCTCTAAAGGCATAACCGAGGAAATGCTTCGCCTGCCATCTGGGGCGGCAGTGGAGGTAGCAGTTTGTCTGGCAGGGGTCCCATCTGTCATCAGTTTTCCTGAGTGTGCCACACGTCTGTACCAGAGAAGTCTGGCTTCAGCTCCGCCATGAATTATACACCAGTCTGTGTTTTTGGGGTTATCCAAAAGGTAGCCTGGGTTTGTTTGTCTCAGATTACAAATATAGACTCATTCACCGTAGGACCGGGACATTTGCATATGTGATGATGCATGTCTCCCCCTCAGGCTATCTCTGTCTACTATAATTTGAATCTTCCATTAGATGTATAATAACTGATGCAAACCAGTGGTTGTTGTTGTCCCAGAGCAGTGTGAGGGAGGTATTCCCTGTGTAGGTTAAACCAGGTCAGCATTGTAATGTCCTGTCTTGTGGTCTGCTGGTGGTGAAATACTCCATAGTGACTTTCAGCTCTGTAGGGTGTCCCCCTTCAAGCCTTCATCACGAGCGTCTGCTTATATAACCGATTGTTACAGAGCCCTTTGCCTTTCAGCTGCAGTGTCAGTGAATCTGAAGGCCACACTGATGTTTACATTTGTGCCTGGATTGTTATCATTCCCTCCTGAACAGCCATATTTCCCTCAGTGTGTAGCTGAACTGAGTTAATTGAAGTCTTGGACCCCGTCGGCATCATCTGTGTGGTGTCTCTGTGTTGCTGAGGGTTCATGCTTGTTTGTTGCTCGTGATGGCATCCCGCGGCGTTGCGTAACAGAGATCAATTTCACAGCGGAAGGCACAGGACGGCGTTTTTGTCTGGCTGCATTTGGGGAAAAGCACACCGGGGTTAACGTAGGACAATACGGAACTAATGACTTTTTCTTGATCTGCATGTTTGTGTTAGCTTGTTTATCTGTATCCAGAACTACTTATTTTGTTTTTGGTAATGAAATTTCAAAGAAAAAGTCTGATGTGTATTTGCTGATTGTTCAGGATCAGAGATGCACCGATATATCAGCCAAACAATCACAATGGCAGATATTCCTCTTGTTGACTGTAGATAAGATGATGCTGACTGATAGTAGACAATGTTACCTGAAGTGTGACATTATTTAGTTCTGCCACATTCATGAGTTACTGACTCGTGACATTCCTGCTGTCAGTTTGAAAAGACTAGAAAAAATCTTCTCAGTCACTACGTAGTCATATAGCAGCTAACAATACTTATATAGTAGTTCAAAAAAAAGGGAACCATTTTCATGTGAAGGTTATACTAAAGGTTGTTCAATTAAATTATATGATAAATGTTTTGCTCTTTGTAAGATAGTATAATAAAGGGTTGAAGGACTTTAAAATTCAAGATTCAAGATTCAAGAAGCTTTATTTATCCCGAGGGAAATTGCTGTGCAACAGTTACAATACAATGTGGGAAAGTAATACAGGGTTAGAGTAAAAATAGAGATAACATAAGTAAAATAAAATAGAGTAAGATAAAAATAAAATAAAGGCTAACTTAACATAAATCAAACAGTAACTCAATGTAACAACATGTAACAAAATTGTAGTAAAAACGTAGGTATATACAATATACAACAATACGCACAGTGCAATTTATAGGACTATATAATTTAATAAAGGGACCGTTCAGCCCATAAAAATGTTCTCTTATCTGTAGTGCTATGTATTCATCTAGATTGTTTTGGTGTGAGTTGCCGAGTTTCTAAGATATTAGCTGTAGAGATGTCTGCCTTCGTTGAATAATATGGAACTAGATGAGACCAGGTTTGTAGTGCTGAAAGTGCTCAAAAATACGTTTGAACAACTCAACAGCAATGTCTCTTTCGAGAAATCATGACCTGGTTACTCAAGTTAATCCAAAGACCTTGTTGTGAGCAGTTTCATTTAGAAACTTTTGTTCTGTAAACATGACTGTCGTCCTCCTTGACTGAGCTGGAGTGTTACCTAGCTTAGCTAGTTCAGTTTGCTAGTTTGCTATCCCCAAAAGGAAAAAAAAATGTTTTTGACTTTGGGGTGAACTGTCCCTTTTAAAACTGCTCAGTTATATTTTTTTATAATGAAGATTTCTGTGTATCCCTGGCACAATGTGAGGAATAAATAACAACAAAAACAAAATAAACAACAACAATAAACACTGGCATAAGCTGTCAGCTAAATTATTATTTTAAACATCCAAGACGGTATCAGCCCAGAATGTTTGCACCCCTATTAAGGATAGTGTTAATGATTTAATGGTAAAGCAGCAGAAATGTTGCATATATCAAGACAGCAGCTGACTTTAAACAGACCAATACCTGAAAACAATATATTCAGAAACGTGGTCAAATAGAGTGAACAGCAACAGAGCAAAGTGCAGGTAAAAGTGAAAAGAGGAAAGGAAACATAAATGAGGGCAAAGACCGCTCGATAGATTCCAGCTCAACGCATTTATTATCAGGAATATCTGCCTTTTTGGTATGTGATCCACCAGGCTTCCCTACATATTTTGTTCTTTAGTATTTCTTTAGTCATGTATAGTTTATTTGACAGGGACAGCACATGGCATTGTTACATTTAATTGAAATGCAACTGGTGCACAGTATATGGGACTTCTAATATGCAGTCTTTGTCTCTGTTTGGGCTTTTGAGGAATAAAACACTTGATACAACTCTCTTGAAAGAGACATAAAATCTAACAATGAAAAGACACAGACAAACAGCCGCCACAGACAGCGACTGTAACAATGAGTAAGACCAACATTGAACAACAGTGAGTGAAAATAATAACTAGGAACAGAGAAAAAAATCAGGGAGAGAAAAGCGTCATTTGTTCTGTTATCATTAGTGCCTGGTGATTTCCCAGCTCTCTAGTATCAAACGCCCGAGACTTTACTCCTGGACTTTGATTTGGACTTTAGTTCTTTGCTTCATCAAACCACACTGATGCATCCGCTTCCCCTCTCCGTTACCTAATAGCTTTCAAAGACAACATCACACGCTGCATGAGAAGGTGACATTTACCAGAGGAAGTCTCTGTTGTTCAAATTCAAACAAAGGGCTTGTCAGCCACGTACATGACCAGATCAGAGCCTGCTGTCACTTACAAGGTCGTTTAATCGAAGCTGGGACTCAACAATAAGTTAAGGTTTAATGTAAAATGTTTGTGTGCTTCAGTAATATCGAAGGCTGCAACTAATGATAACTTTATTAGTTAAAAATCAGTTGATACATATCTTTTTCTTTTATATTAAACTGTTAGAGGCAAGATAAATTCAATTTGATCAAATTAAATTAATTAATGGACTAATCTTTGCAGCTGTAGTAAAGCTCTTCAGTTTACCCTTAAATTGAAGCATCAAAAATGTATTTTTTGGGCTTATTAAAAGGTATTTTTCAAACTGCATCGTTTAAAGTACCAACAGAGATAAGAGCTGCTTGTGATGTATGTTGTCTCTTGGTGAACTCGACTAACGTGGCCATGTGCTTATCCTCCGTCCACATTACAACAATGAGGTTATCCCCTTCCCGTAGTCATGGATTAACGCTGCCGAGTACCTTCTGGAAAGGTGTGGTTAAGCTACAGCTCCCCTCACAGCACATGCTAGAGGTGATTACATTATCAGCAAATGGAAGTAGTCTGCTTTCTGATTGACTGTTCTCTTGTGTAATAGTGTACTTCGTAGGTACAGTAATTGTGGAAAGGATGAGGCAACCAAGAGTTAAAGGTTGAAGGGCTTGTCTAACTGTTAATGTAATTGAGCCCTTTGCTTTCTGGAGCTACTTGCTGTCTCTGTGTTCTATACACACAACTAATGTCCACGTCTGTGCTCGAGTTTAAAGTTCTGCTGCTCTTGTTTATCTCATCCCCTGCCAAGATGGCCCGATGTTTATCGCTTCATTGTCAACAAGAAAAAAAATGCAGATAGGATGTTACATAATTGGAGAGTGAGGAAAATGAGACCAAATGTTTGCTGATGTGTAATTTGTAAAAACTGTGAACAAGGCAGATTTCTTCTGTTAAAAACTTGTCTTATATGAATTTAAATATTCTTGAATTCCCCTTCACCACCTTGTTATGGCTGCAACCTTACATAAAAAGCAGACAAATTGTTGTTTTGGCTCTTATTATGAGGTGTGATTATTTATAATATGATAAGCATCACCTTAAAGGGTTTTCCTGTCAAGTTGTTCTTTTGGTCTCAGCGTTGAAATAAGATGGTGATTCATGATAATGCACAACAAAAGGAACAATATTTCAAAGGAATATTACGTAATCCAAAGGCTTTGACTCCTGCAGCTAACTCCTACAGAGGCGTCACTGGAAAGCAAGTACTCAGCTTCTCAAAACAAGAGCAACGCACTGACGTTAAACACTGATGTCTGCTGGGAGTTTCAAAAGCTGCTGCAGAAATGTGACTCTGTATGCAAAATATGTGCCAGACTGTTCATGTCATGAACCATCAATGCAAATGTATTTGCTCAGGATAACAATATGTTAATGTCATTTCTGGGAACTGACTTTGTGCACTTGTTGAATGCATTAGCAGAAACAGCTCATCTTTCTAGATCAGATTTAATAGCAGAGTCGTATTTTGTGTTTTCCAGGTACATTCCTCCCTTATTGTGGGGTAAGAGCGGTCACCTCCAGACGGCACTGTATGGGAAGCTGGGCCGGGTGAGCTCACCTCACCCCAGTGGAGTCAGAAAGTACTTACCCATGCAGGATGGGGCCACATCAACCTTTGACCTTTTCGAGCCAACGGGCGACCATCGAACAGGAGGTGAGGCGTTTGATCAAGATCTACTTTTTCTTAAACAGCAGCTAATTCTTGTTGGCTGCTAGATGATGGCTGATTGACTCTTTACTGTGATGCCAAACATAGAAATCTCACATTTTGTAGTACTTAGTTTAATCTGTTTTATCGGTCAACATTTCAATTAAAAGTAGCTGTCCTCACTAGTCTGCGCCAGAAATACTAGTCCTTTAAACTTATTTTAATAATGGTCACAATTAAATTACATATTGATGTAATTTGCACGAAAATATCATGTCTGTAATGTAAACAATTTTTGCGTCCAAGATGTGTTTGTGGTTATTTTATTTTGATTATTGAAGAATGTGCTTAATCGTTTCAAATGGAATATACATGTTTAAACCTTTGAGTTTAAATTGATCTCACTGTTTAGTGTTTTTAACTTTTCAAATCATTGACAAGTCTAAGTTTATACTTCTGCTAAAACATCAGGGAAAGTCCTATTTTTAGGTTTTGCAATTCTACTTCTGCTACTTCTGTCTAGTCTGTAGTCCGCTGCTGACCTTCCTGAAGTTTCTCCATTCTTGTTGTTCCTGATAAAGGTTTATCTTATCTAATTCGAGGGTCAGGCATAGAGGCTTGTTGCCTGTTGGACAACTTATAACTTGGACTTGGCTGTAAAGATAAACTGATCAATTACATCCACTTCTGTTATTATGACCAACTTTAAATGTTTTTATCAGGTCTTCCAGTTCTGCAGTTCTAATGCTTAAAGACTTAAGTCATTGATCTTTAAACAGCATGTTTATGATGCAGTTGTGTGAGGAGGTTGTTAAAGATTCCTTTCTTTGAATGCCTCAGCTGAACCCTGACCCATCAGATCAACTCTGACCTCATGATCTTCCCCAAAAGCTTAAGACTCACATGACCTCTGGTTACAAAAAAGTACCGTTACTATTTCGATTCTGTTTTGCTGAAGCTATATTTGACTAACAGTCTAATCCTTTGTTTTAGATCGGCTGCAGAGCTTTGCCTCGCTCGAACCCTTTTCAATATACTGATGTGCTGTTTAGGAGAGTGAAATGTTCTTGATCTTATCTGTGCTCACATTTTTCTCTCTCTGACCCATCTGCCTGTTTTACCAGATGACATCACCATGGTGATATGTCCTGGTATTGGTAACCATAGTGAAAAGCATTACATCCGAACGTTTGTGGATTATGCTCAGAAGGACGGTTACCGCTGCGCCGTGCTGAACCACCTGGGAGCTCTCCCCAACATCGAGCTCACCTCTCCACGCATGTTCACCTACGGTGAGACCGATGATCTGACTACAAGTTTACTTTACTACTAAGAAATGAACCTGTGATAGGATTTCCAGTAAATGTTGAAATAATTTTGGTAATTTTGCAGATTTTCCACATAAAATTATACCTTTTTAATAGTGAACTTATTTTGGGTAAATACACACGAAAAGGCGATATTAGGCCTGTTTTGGTTAAAATATGCCCATTTAATTAAACTGAACAGCAGCACAATCTTTCTCCATCCAGCATCCCATTAAATAGCAATAAAGTAAAATTACAGCCCTCTGCACGCACAATGCATTCTGCTGTCACATGCTCAGCCCACACTACTGGCAGCAGAACTGAACTGTCTGAGCCACAGGCTTCCTTGCATGGCCGCCTGTGCCATCAGTGTTGAATGATAGCTTGAATAGGTGAATGTTACACATGTGGTAAAGTGCTTTGAGTGGTCTGCAGACTGGAAAGGTGCTATAGAAATGCAAGTCCATTTAGAGCACAGCTGAAATATTTGTTCAGTGCAGTTTTTGAAAAAATGATATTGTTTGGTGGCAACTTGACTTCATTTTGATGTGATCTGATCTAGTTAAAGCTATTTTAATATCATGATTTTCCTTCATGTAGACTAATCTCAGTACAAGATCATTTCAAAGTAAAATCTAAAAGACTATATGAGCTACTACAGCTTACAAAGCTTTCACATTGTCCGACCTGAGCTTATATAAAAGCTCTAATAGAGACACAAATGTAATACCCTAAGCTGAAGGCACCTTCAGCTGGAACTGCTGAGCAAGAGAAAAATGCTCCGTCCACTAAAGGTGTTATGTATTGATTGGTAACAGTAACTGTCGTCCATCCAGGTTGCACATGGGAGTTTGCATCCATGGTGGGCTACATTAAGCGGGCGTATCCACAGACCCAGCTGATCGTGGTGGGCTTCAGCCTGGGTGGAAACATCGTGTGTAAGTTCCTGGGCGAGAACAGGACGAACCAGGAGCGAGTGCTGTGTTGTGTCAGCGTCTGTCAGGGGTACAGCGCTCTCAGGTGGGTTGGTGTACTCTCATCTCTTAATTAAAATGCATTGTGTCACCAAAGCCCCTTTATAACCCCGGCACTTGATGTCCATACATTTCTAAATATAAATGAAGCTCGGCATAATGCCACAAAATGGTTCCTGGTTGTGTAACGTAATCATATATTAGTGACAGGCTTAAAGAGCGTCTCCTGTCAGCTGTCGCTCAGCTATTCTAATTTCTATTTTTGTCTTGATTGATAGCTGTTTTGCTGATGTTGTCACTTTGAACACAGTCTTTAAACACAACCAACAAGAAAAACAAGTTGTCAAAGGTCTCTTACTGATCTGCACATTTTTTCAACTGTTTGCTCTAACTTTGACATGTGGAAGGTTTGTGTGTGTTCTTTATTGTGGACCTTTTGCCGGTACAGTGCAATGAACTGAACTGGCTGTCCCGACAACATGCCCAGAATAACTTGTCGCGTACATAGAGTCACATTTGAGAAACACAGAGGACAAACAAATCTATTACGACTGTTTTTAATCCAGCAGAGCAAGTGGGTGTTAGAGGGGAGTCTGCACTTTGCGTTCGTGTTGGATCGAGCCACACCTTCTGTGCTTTTAATGCAGCCGGCGTCTCTTGGCACACATGACAGGCTGAGTCTGTTAAAGTTTGGATGTGGGCACTGGCCAAGGGTGTGTTGCAGGTTTTTTTTTTTCATTTAATGGAGTCTCCTTTCGTCTAAACCTAAGCTGGCCCTTCTGTCAGTATTGAGAGCGGTGACCGTACCTCTTTTCCACAAATTATGTGTGATTAACAGATCACACTCGCGATCATTTTTCTAGTTGTATTTCACCTTAAATGTATCAAAATGTCAGAAAGAAAAACAATCTACTGGTCAGATGTTCGTCGTTAGTTGTAGTGCTGGTTTGGTCTCCCTCTGTCAGTGAGCTGCATACTAATGCCTGACACCATTGCTACTCTCTCCACCAGCGGGACTCTTTGTCCGGTGGATTACACAGGACATTTGGTGTGTTGTTTGGAATGCAGACAGGCTGCACAAAGCTCACTTCCTGTGTGTTTGTCTGTCTTTATCTCTCAGGGCCCAGGAAACATTCCTGCAGTGGGATCAGTTCAGACGCTTCTATAACTTTCTCATGGCAGACAACATGAAGAAAATCATCCTCTCACACAGGTATCGCTGTTGGTCCATATTAATATAACTGACATCATGGTTTGTCAATCCTGTAAACATTCCTCCATTCATCCTCCACATAACAACTACAGCTCAGTCTGTAGATGCAGCAAAGAAGTTTTCAGTTTTTCTTTGTTTCAGAAGATCAAATTCCAGAATAATGAAAAGTATATTTCTATTAACATATTGAGGTTAGATTTAAGTTTACACACCATCTAAACTTATTTTTGCTTTGCTCAGTTATTAATGGTAATCAAGTAGGGACATCAGATATAAAGCACCTTTTGAGGGAAGGGATGTCACAAAGTGCTTCATAGAGGCATTAATGTATAGACATACTGTACATATTTGGCATGAGATGATAAAAAAAGTTGATGTCCCGATTATTCTGGCCAAAGTAACTATAATTAACAGTATCCTCATACTCATCCAAATATGGTTAAAGTGGCATTAAAACATAGAAATTCACCACAGTCAGTGTTTTTGTCATGGTCCACAGTATCTGACATACTGGTTGAGTAAATGACTGCACATTGAGGATTGATTAAATTAAACATTTCTCATAAATAATGATTGTTTGTGTGTATTTTTACTTGTTCCAGGCACAGTCTGTTTAGAGGGAGCTCAGTTAAAGTGGTAGATGCAGATCTCAGTCGGCTGTACACAGCGACGTCTCTCATGCAGATCGACGACAACATCATGAGGTGTGTGGAGAAACCAAAAAGAGAAAGTTATAGTTCTCAGCAATTTATTGTTATCTGCTATATCTGATGCTTGCAATAAGGTTCATGGTGAGAGTATGAAATGTCTATGATGTGTTTGTTAATGTGAATTAATTAAACTTTCTTTTTTTCTTGTGTTTCAACAGAAAATTCCACGGCCACAGCTCTCTCAAAGAGTACTATGAAAAGGAGAGTTGTGTACATTATATTCACAATGTAAGATTTGCATACGCTCCACAACATCTCGTATTATGTTTCTGTCTTTCGTCTCTTTGTGTATTTGTTTGACATATGTATTTTTATTCTCCAGGTAAAGGTGCCGCTGCTGTTAGTGAACTCTGCAGATGATCCTCTGGTCCATGACTCACTGCTCACCATCCCTCGCACATTAGCAGGTAACTAACAGCAACACGTTTCAATACAATAGCAGTAATATTACACCCTGGTTACCAGACGCTTTTGTCCAAAGTGACTTACAATACGTACATTTGTCACAAGAAATGTTGAATACCATTTCAGGAATGGGGACAAACAGTGAGTGAGGTGGTGGGCGTGTTGTTGTCATGCTGCGGCTCGGCAACAGATGTATATGAAAACTGGACATGATGAAAATTAAATGTCATGATTCTCCTGACCAATTATTATCCCAGTAATCATCAGAATATGCTTTAAATTCTTAGCATTGCATTCAAACATACATTTTGTTAAGTAATAATATCACAGATAGGACTCACATCTTTTGTTTGACATCAATAAAGGAGCGGTGGCACTGTGAGGATGTTCAGGATGATCCCAATTCATGATTTTCCAGATATCGGAAATTCAACTCGATGAGCTTTTGTCCTTGTTTTAATTGCAGTCTGCGATAAAATCTTACATTGCCTCGTGGCTGGGTCAAACCAGTGACCTTCAAGGACACAGCTTAGTAATGTATTTTAGTTTAAAAGCAGCTATACTTAACAATACCAAGATGTATTGGTTTGATTTAAACTAATTAGCATGAAAATAAATGGTAGCAAGAAACTCTGATCATTATAGTTTAGAGCAAATTCTTCCCTTTTTTTTGCCAGCAACAGTTCAGAATGTGCTTTCACCAATAAAAAATAATAATAATGGAGAAAAGTGCTCAAAAGCTGCAGAATATCCTGCTGATAAAAGTTGCTCAAAGTGTTTCTAGATCATTCTAATTATGTAATGCAAAATACAGGGTTCATTTATTAGTCTATTTATAGAGTAATGAACAACACTGACAGTCTGAAAACACTTGAATACTGCAGACGAATTCCAAATATTTACCAAAATGAATGGTCTGTCTTTGGGTCTGCACAGCGCAGCTCTTTACTTGTGTTTGTTGAGTAGTAGATGTACCTGCAGCCAGTTGGCAGCACATATTTCCAGTTGAAGCCTCAATTAAGTCTTTTAAATACAACAGGCTTGACCTGTCTGCCTAACAGCTCCCGTTTAACACCTTAGATTTTGATCTCAGAAAAAGAGACGTCTGCAGTCTGGAAGGCCCTCTGATGAGTTGGTTCTGCTCTCTGAACAGAACAGGGTGTGGTACAGAGGTCAGGACTGTGAGTAATGGCTTGGTGCGGTGCAGCAGCTGTAACAGTCACTCACACAAATACCTGAGTGTCTGTCCTCTGTCTATTTAAAGCAAGTTTTAGTCCTTCACAGATTCCCAACATCTTATATTCTATTCTTCAGTGCATCCACAGTGTTTAAACCTCATTTTAAAAACAAGAGGAGGCAATTTACTCTGTGACTGCTTCCACCTGACGTGGTGTTCGTCAAGCGTTCCTTCTCATCAGCCTGTGTGCTATTTTTAAACTCACTGACCACTTTTTTTAGAAAAGGAAAATCCCTCATGCAAAGGTTTGTGGGTGTGGGTGGATGAGCACTGAGTAGAAGCGACTCTATCCTGCATGAGTCTCTGGAGAGAAACACTTACTGGAAAGTGGATCAGCTGCCCCTCTGACCTAAAACGAGATACAGTCACTCAGACACACAACGACAGCGTAACTGGCTGTGCTGATAACAATGTCATTAGCTTAGATTAGAGATGTGTGATAAGATAAGTTCACAGCTCTCTATGAAGTCACGTATAAGGAAGTGACAGTCTTGTGTTGGATTTGTATTCACCTTTGATTTGTAGTGTTCATAGGTTATTGTTTCTTTATTGCAAGAATTTGCTGAAGGATGTAATATTAAAATTGTCCCCTCCACACATAAAATATGCAAATTAAAGGTTCTCTATTGTTTGTCTTACACGGTTTTAACTCCCTCATTAAAAATTTCCACAATTTATGTATAAATATATAATATTTATATATTATATATATGTTTTATTGGTTCGCTTATTAGTTTGCTTCCAAACTATTTGTGAAAAATAAATGAAAACAGCCTTCTAGTGTCAACCCCTGCACATATATCTCTCTACAAAGTGAAGCTGAAACTTTCAGCTGTAGGAACAAGAAGAAAAACACATTTTTAATTGAAGGGGGACTCAAAGTACGACTGCTGCACCAGGAAAACAGGTTTTATCCTGTGAATCAAAGAAAAGCTTGAGTCACTGATTGTTACATGTCAAAGTAAATGTCATGCCCTTCTGCTTGAAGGTCTCTTTAAAGGATAAGTTAACCCAAAAATTAAATTACAGTCTTCATCTACTCACCCTCAAAGTAAAGTTTTGAACTCCACTAAACATTTCTGAAGCTTTACAGCAGGACAGAGTTGCACTATTCTCCTAAACAACTGTAGATGGAGTCACAACTGAAAAAAGACATAATGGCATGTGCACCCCATCTGAAGTGGGCGCACAAGCTCAAATGCTTGTTGAAGGTGTTAATAACTTATTTTCTAATCAATTTTGGATCATGGGGCTTCCAGAGACCTGGATTATGCTCGATGCTGCAGCACTGTTTTGCTGTGAAGCTCCAGAAAGTACATTAGGGATGGACCGGCTATCGGTGCGCCTAATTATCGGGGCATTTTTCTGATTATGGGCATCTGTATTTTTTGTGTACAATTGCTGATAAAATGTAAAAATGCAATGCTCTGACTCTGAAAGCAGCATCCTCCATCTGCAGTCAGCACTCAATGACCTGCCAACAACACTTTCTGATTAGTGACACATCACAAGTAGTACTGAAGTATCTGAGTCTGTGAATTAAGTAGTAACTAAAGTTATCAAATGAATGTTGTGGAGGTGGAGTACAAAGTAGCAAACATGGAAATACTCATGTAAAGCTCCTCAAAATAGTACTTGAGTAGAGTACTTGATTAGCTTGTGCTTAGTTACATTCCATCCCTGGTTATTCCACATTTTCACACCAAGATTTTTGCATTTTTACTTCAAATGTTTATTTGTTCTAAATATCCATCATCGGTCTCCTTCATTACTAATTATTTGTATGTGTGTTGGTCAGTCCCTAGAGTAAGTAATGACTGAATTTTCATTTTTGGGTGAACTGTTCCTTTAAGTATGAGTCCTACTATAGACTGTTCTGTTCCCACCTGTCACTTCGCCTCCCCTGAGACTGTGGCTCCAGCTCTGGACGAGCACTGAGTGCCAGTGCAGCGCTGCAGCTGTCATGAATAGTCATGAAAGCCTGTGTGGTCATAATCACTAGTCAGCTGCATCGGACTCACCCAGTAACCCAGATAAGAGCAGGAGAATAAGGAGATCCAGGCCAATCCTTGTCATAAGACCACTGTGCTTGGTCGCCCACAGCTGCAGCCTCTGCGTAGGTTCATACAGCAAATCAGAAAGGGATTACTGCTTTTCACTGCGGCACGGAGATGATCTCTTTGGAGTTCAACGCTTCAGTAATTTCAGTATGAATGGATTAGCGTCCTCTTGCCTATATTGAAAACACAGCTGTAGCGTCAGGGAGCAGCCATTGGTGTTAGTGGAAGAGTTCTCTCTGTTATTATTAATGATTACACTGTTTGGCCAAACGTATGGGGTCATATTCTTAGTTACATTCCTTCACTGCTTAAACAAACCTGCCAGACATTGAGTCATGCTGTTATCTGTTTGACCATGCAAACACACCCTCACTATCTGTAACAGGCATGAAATAATCCCTGTCAGACCCATATGAAGGCATTTGTGTCCACTGTTGGTTTTTAGATACTGATGAGAACAAACTATGCTAAAGTCTAACAACTGTGTGTTGTGTGTTCTTTCAGCAAAGATGCCCAATGTGATCTTCTCCCTGACGCTACACGGAGGCCACCTGGGCTTCTTCGAGGGCGCGGTACTCTTCCCTCAGCCCCTCACCTGGATGGACAAAGTGATTGTGGGTTACGCCAACGCTCTGTGCCAGTGGGAGAAACAGAAACCGCCGTGCCAAAGTGCACACCTCAGTGAGAGCTCCTGCGTGGAGGAAAAAGCTTAAACCTCTGACCTTTGTCTCTCTCTCACACTCCTCCTCCTCCTCCTCCTCCTCCTCCTCCCCCACCACCTCTCACCCTCCTCCCCCACCACTGTCCCAGCACTGAGGAGACACCTGAACTGAACCTTAAACTCTTCTTCTCTGCCTTCTCCTCCGGTGCTACTCACCCCTCCAGACCCACACATGTCTCCACACCTTCACCACGGTTCTCCTTTGTAATCACCATCACCTTACAGTATGTGAAGGAACAAAAACAAATAACTGCCTTTGTGCTCTTTTTCCTTTGCGAGGACTTTGAATTCAGAGCAGGAACATTTTCTCTGTGTGTACGCATCGGTGGTCCTTGGCTAATGGAGGCATTGACCAAATATGATGAGAGGGAAGGAAAGTGAGAGCACCACTTTAGAGTAGTTCATGAAAAACAAGAGCACACAAGAAGCCTCCTATTACTGTAAACTGACTGTGCTGCAGTCGGTGCCCATCGGCGGCACCTGTAAGAAGCTCACTGCTTATCACCGCCAAGGCCATATAGCCTAGTCTGCTGTCTTAACCAACACAGCGTCTTTGTAGTATGTATGTATCTAACTCACAGATGTAGTGTGGATGTCCGTGTGCGCCTGTGTCGACCGAGAGTTAATGACCCCGTGACGGAGCATGTGATCTTTATGTTTTGGTAGTCGTGATCCAGATTCTCTGCCCCTAACATGTCCGTTCTTTTGGGTGAACTGTTGCTCTGTTGTTTGTAGAAAATGTACAGTAGAAAAAAAAAGTATTACGGTGGGATTTTACGTGTTATGTCCAGCTCATGACATCCTCCTGGCACGTATGATTTGGCACTTGAAATGTGTTCAGACATGAGTGGGAATCAGCTCCAGTAGGGATCCATGCACATTCCCACAGTCACATTCTATCACTTTGATTCAGTGCACTTTATATCCTGTATGACACAATCCTTTTACTCCCCACCCCCCCCATAAGTCGAAGTATGGAGGTTATTGATGATTAAGCTGGAGAACTGGAGGGAGCGAGGATGATAACGAAAAGTTAAATGACTTGCGTCTTCCCTGTGTCGTCTTTTGTCCGTGTCTTTGCGCCCTCTTACTCTGTCGTCTGCCTTTGATCAGCTGCAGGTCCAGCAAAGACTGATATCCTTCTCTTATTGCACAGACCTGCCACTAGCCAGCTTCTGAGTGGTTAAGTGCTCATAGACATCTTATTACATTTACCAGCAGATGATTCTGTGGTGTCGGATTTTGAAAATGCAGCCATTGTGGTGCTGTTTAAAGGGAAGGTTCAGCAGGTTTTTTCTTTATAATCTGAGCTGTGAGGTGTGATTAGTAGGAGGGCAAAGGAACTCTAAACCAAATGTTTATTTCATTGGACTGTTTGGTAAATTCTGGTCGGTTTCAGTTAGATGGAGACCACTGCATGCAAGAAAGAAGAGATTTAATGCAAGGGAATATTTATGTTTCTTAGACTGCATTGAAAAGCTTTTCTTTAGCGTTTTAGCTCCGCAGAGTGGACTTAAAAATATTGAAATCCATCTTAGTCGTGTTTTGATGAAATCAAACTGCAGTAATGGGACCTGTGGACTCTTTAAAACCTGAATCTAATCGAGAACTTTGTTGTAAGGGCTTAGGAAGCGGCTTCCAGTCCAGCCAAGGAATATGAACACTGTGATGAGACAGATGGATGGTTTGAAATAATGAAGGGAGTGAGCTTTCTTGTGAGGCAGTTTTAAGCCAAGCTGGGCTGCAACTAACAGTTATTTTCATTCATTAATCTGTTGATTATTTCTCAATAAATCGATTAGTTGTGTGGTCTAGAAAATGTCCGAAAATGGTGAAAAATGTTCCACAAAGCTCAAGACGACGTCCTCAGATGTCTTGTTTTGTCCACAGCCCAATTATATTCAGTTAACTGTCACAGAAGCTGGAATCTGAGAATTCTGACTTTTTCAAGAAATTACTCAAACCAATTATCAAAAAAGTTGGCGATTAATTTGTTAACTGATAACTAATCGATTAGTTGTTGAAAGCCAAAGTTTGTGTGTTGTAACTATTGGGTTTCATAGTATTTGCATGTAATAGAGTCAATTTAAGTTGCAGGTTTTGGATATCAGGACATTTCATATAAGCAGCTCATACTGTCAGTAATAGAAGTGCACAGAATATAAAAACATATGAATTGTAAGAATCAAAGTCCTGTGTTGATGCTAAACAGTCATTCAGTTTTTGTTTACAGTCAAAGACTCCACTGACAAATAGTAGTCTGATCTAAGTAAATGTTCATAATGGTCACATGAATGGTACTGTGATATTGATTCTGATCACTACTGAGATCAGATCTCTTGTTACATTTCACGTCCCTTTGTGGAGATTATTCTGTGCAAATACTGTGAAATCCAGGTGTTAATCTCACAGACTCTGGTTTAAAAAAAAACTTTATCCCTCTTAACTCAATACTGATCTGATACCGGTGGCCTCTTTTCACCACATTTAAAATCTGTGCACTCCACAATTATTTTTATGTACTTAAAAGTAAAATGAGTCTGTGGCAGAACATCAGCAGACCACCATCACTGGGTTTAAGGGGAACTCCACTATTTTTCAACCCTATTTCCCTTTCGTCTAACCAGAGCCAGCCATTAAATCACACCAAATCCACCAGACTCCATTTACAGAAACGGTCATTTTATCGCCATGAAACACACTTCATTCAAACAAAATAACAGCCACCAAACGCATCTCAGTTTATCTTTACAGTGTTCCAATAATCACCAACCCTGATGTGGTTGAAATAAATCCTCAGTCTGCATTAGATGTGACAATATCAGACGAGGAGATGTCAGAGAAGCAGCAGATGATAACAGCTTGGAGAGAGATATTCGCACATGACGGGGTGGATTAAGGATTTCTTTCAACCAAACAGAAGTTAGTGATTCATGGAACACTGTGTCGACAAACCGAGATGGTTTTGGGGACGGGTTTTTAATTAAGTGTGCTTTATGACAATAAAGTGACGT
This sequence comes from Diplodus puntazzo, assembly GCA_963678695.2. Classification (NCBI taxonomy): domain Eukaryota; kingdom Metazoa; phylum Chordata; class Actinopteri; order Spariformes; family Sparidae; genus Diplodus; species Diplodus puntazzo. The sequence continues at coordinate 36,667,274 of OZ023155.1, read as the reverse complement.
TTGACGTTTCTGTAAATGAAGTCTGGTGGTGTGTTTGGCTGTTTCTGGTTAAACAACAATGATCTTATTCTTTAACAAGAACTGATCAATTCAAATAATTGTTATCATTAGACAAAAACATGGGAAAAAAGTCCCCTTTAATTCAACTGAAAATGGAAACACTAAATGTTATAATGACACTAACAATGAAACTATATAATTAGAACCGTCATGGCTGCTTTTGTCTCTGGCTGATGCATCCTAAAGATGTTTCAGTGCATCCCTAACTGAAAAGTGTCAGTTTGAGTTGCTTTGCCCAGAAAAAGACTTTTCATCCTCCATTGTTCAAACCACAAACCACTGCTGCCATCTGTCGTCAGGGAGACCAAACTACAACTGCCAGTCATTCATGGCAAACGTCCTCTCATTCGCACGCAGAGAGGTGACATGATTCAGGGTTCGCTCTGTCCACAGCTCTCATTCTAACACAATCCGGTGTGGTTTGGATTTACTCTGGCTCGTAGGGAAATCAGAGGAGTATCGACGACACCAGCACAAAACCCGGTTTCTGCAGCGAGAGCCGTTTGTGTTCTTTCTGAGATTTTTTTTGCCTCCCCCCCGACTTTGCACAAAAAATGCAGGTTTGGATGTATTATTTGGATGTATTTTTATTTCTTGTCGATTATTTGGGGTATTTCTGTTTTTTGTATTTTGTATTGTTATTACGACTTCTTGTGTTATCGTGCAAATGCATCAGAGCGCGAGTGTTGACGAGTACAGTGTGTGTATACTGTGTCATATCACCACCTCTGATTGAAAACCAAAACTTCTTCACTTTAACGATGGAAAAGCTAAAGAAATATAATATAAATATAGTGTATATTCAAATATTTGAGGGAACAGTTGTGAAAATAAAGGCAATAACCAACCAGGAGGGATCTCTTGTTATTTTAATGTTGCAGGAAATAGTGTCAACGTATAAAAGACCAAAACACGTTATAAACATTCAGATGATTTTCTCATGGAGCGTTGGCTCTGAAATGTCGGTTCCCTGTGTTGATATGAGAATGTGCTCCGTTGTATCTATCCTGACCCCGGTGCTTCAAAGATCCTGTTTTGTCAAAATTGTGGGCTCACGTTTAATTTGATTGGACAAATTTAAATTTAAACGTCTCCAACATATGAAGAAATACTCCTTGGATTGGGATGAACATTGCTCAGTGTTCTTCTAAGATGACTTTTCAGTTTAAATCTTTTTAGCCCAAACAAGTGATAAGAGCCCACAGTGTGTTAGCCCGCAGCTTTAATTTTGTTCTGACACACTTTGATGCTGAGAGGCGGTTAAGGGATGTGTCGACAAGGAGACGGGGCACACACAGTCACACAACATGATGTACTCGGATATTGAACACTGGGTGTTTTTGTTGAAGAAAACCAGTGGTGTGTGTGATCTAAATACGTGAGGAAATATGGTTATTGTGTTCCAAAATAAATTATTTTCTCAAAAGAAAAATGGTCTCCAGTTGTCTTTACTTGACTTGACGATAAAAAAGCAAAATACAAGTAGATGGAGAAGTTGTTATCTGATTGATTTGAAGGTTAATGGGGACAAAAGTGATACAGTTGAGCCCCCTTGTTACAACCACAGTGTACTGTACTCCTCACTGTCTGTCCCCTGAACAACTTAAGCTACTTATGTGACATAACAAACTCCATATGGTGTCAAAACACAGTAAATACCTTCAGATTATCTGTCTGACCCGCTTGTATTTGAATAAACTGAGTAGCTGTTTCTTTAATTTCATATAAGTGACATTTAAAGAGGAACAAATCATAAAAAAATGCTCCTTATGTTGAGGTCACAGATGTGTTTAACTCGTCTGTGAGCTTTATGAGATGTGTTTGACATGAACTGCAAACCGGCTCACGTGCACAGTGCAGCTGTCAGGTGAACACTGAAGAATCACTGTTTGGATCCGGCAAATTCACTGTAACAGCAGTGTTTTTAAATGGTGTTCCTGAGGCCCCCGCCTGCTGGATTAAAAAAAAACATGGAGTTAAGCTTTAAGTGACATCTGACAAAAAACTACCCTGACCAGGACCATGGTAATGTGGAGCAGTGGTAGAAAGTAACTAAATATATCTACTCAAGTACTGCAATCAAATACGATTAAACAATACGATTTTGAGGTAACTTTCAATTCTACTCCACATTTCAGACAACATTTTTTTTCTCTTCCCTACACTACATATAATACTAAATAATACAGTATAACTAATTATATAACTATAACTAATATAACAACTAATACAATATAATACTAAAAATTAAGCTACACAGTAAGATATGAAGTCGTGTGTGTGTGTGTGTGTTCTGTGTTTTACTCGCCAGCACCATTAACCCCACTTTGACCAATTGCAAAATTTAAGTTGAGTACTATTCAAGTATATTTTGAATACAGTCCTGATTCAAGTAACAGATCCTTTGTTTACATCTGCTTTTATCCATGTTTTACACAGGGACACAACTTTATATAGAGTCGGGGTTGTCCTAACACTTATCAGGTGAATGCAGGACTTTTACTTGTAAGAGAGTATTACCATGGTATTTCTACTTTTATTGAATGATATGAGTACTTTGTCTACCTCTGGCCTCTCCATTGTAGCTTTGGTCAGATCCATTAGTAACCCTTCCTTTCACAGTTCCCTAATTTCTAAGAATTTAGTCAGTAGATATAGTAAATGATAGTATATTATTGGTATATTCTATAATATAGATACTAATAATGTATAGTATATTATAATAGTATTAGTACAGAGAGAGTGCATACTACGAAATACTAAGAAAACTTCAACTATTACCCATTAATTCTAATAACTACCATGAAGTTATGACCAGTTTAGATTGCAATTCCCTACCCATACCAGTAGGAAGATGACTGTTAGAGAAGGGCTACAGACCCTTTTAAACCTCTTTTATGAAACACAGTTGGCTGAAATTAAATCCAATTTCATGATGTAGACCTGGTTTAATTATACACTTGCTCAATGAATCAGATCAGGTGAAACAACAAGACGACAAATGGTAAAAATGACATAAAAAACATCGGACACACACAAAAAAATCTATTTTATTTTAAATGTCTCCATCCAGTGCAAATTGCAGAATGGATCTTTGTGGTCTGTCAGGCATCCGAGTGTCACAACTCAAACAAGGCTGCTGAGACAAAGAAATGTTTCCGTGGCACTGAATCAGGATCAGGAGGCTGCTGCTCCTAAAACATTTTCCCTCTTCGTATCTTTCTAAAATTCTCCCCGAGACTATGATTCACTTCTGTACTCTGTAGACTGCAGGCACAAGGCTGATGTGTATGATGTGAAATTCATCGTAAGGCGAAACACTCCCTCATTTTCCCTCCGCTTGTAAAGTAACAAGGAATGTCAGTGCTGTAACATTAACCATCAGTTATTCTCTCTGTAAAATCTAAACGTCCTTTTTCTTTCCCACTTATATCATCGTTTTTTTGCCAACCACCCCTTCTCCTAACTCTAGATACTTTTCTTCGCTCATAGGAACTGCCTGAATAATAATAAAAAATGTCAATAGCTTCAAATTAGACCACATATCTGATCACAAAAGAAGCATCTAGGATGAAGGACACTATAACTCTTGGGGTTGATGTGAGAGGACTGTTCTCTCAGAGAGCGGTGTCTTCAGAGCCGAATATCTTGTTGGCAATGGCCTGGCAGTCGGAGACCGGGGCTTTACCGTCGAAGTCTGCAGGCAGGACGTCTGCGCTGAATTCTTTGATGTAGTTGTCGAGCTCGTCGCCGTGAACAAAGACCTAAAGAAAGATAGAAACAGTGTTCAGAGGACATGACTGGAGCAACTTTACCACCAGACAAAGAAAAACAGGTCATTATCATTATCAACGTGAACATTTTATTGTTATAGTAGCGTGTTTTTCAAGTTACAACAAGATATTTCCACTAAATGACATCCAATCTAATCACATTATAACAATCAACTATTCATCTTGTATTGTGAAAGCTTATATAGCTTTAACAAGAACGTTTTCTAGTATATAGACTGAAATATAGCCTCATTTTTTATCTTAACATTAACCTCTTAATGTTTTAACGTGATATTTGATTGTTGTTACAAAGTGTTTCACATCATAATGGGATAATATAATGTCAAAATATCTGGTGATAATGTTTTATATATCTTGTTTTAACACAAAATGTTTCATGTTATCGGAATAAAAATAGTATATTATATTATAACAAGAGAAATCTTTTGTTATAAAGTGAAAAGTTTGTATTTTGTGATAACGTCAAAATATATCATTTAAATTATAACTTCTCATGTTATAACGTGATGAAAATATCTTCTGATAAAGTGTGAAACGTTTTAGGTTAAAATAATAAATGAACACATTCTAACATTAAACGTTTAACATTATCACAAGATAATAAGTATATTGTTATAAAGAGAAAATATCTTGTAACAGTGAAAAGATGTGATACTGATCTGTTTTTGTTTTTCTGGCTCGGCAGCAACGAGCTTCCGTACAATCAGATAAATAGTTGGAAAAAACAAGCTGAAAGTCAGATTTAAGATAAAGCGTTAATGGCGCACGTCCTCCCTCCGTACCCTCTCCAGCAGCTTGCTCTTCATGAAGGGTTTGACCACGTTGTATGTAGTGGTGAAGTACCAGGGCTGGTGAGTGACATGGACCGCCTTGAAGCGGGCTGGGAACGAGTCCTGCGTAGAAACACACAAACACAACACTTTTACAAAAGCTCTGAGGTTGCACATGAAAAGGTTGTCAGCTTTTCTTGTGTGTCTGCTCTGACCTGCAGCATGTCCACCATCTTCTTGAGCTCGGCCGGTTTAATCCCTGATGCGTGCTGCATGGTGAAGCCCTTAAAGTTCTCAATCAGGACAAAGCCATTAATCTGGGTTTCTTCATTCTCCAGCAGCTTCTCCAGGATCACACAGTACGCTCTTAAGACCTGTCACACACAAACAAAGACGTTTTAAGTCTATTATATATAGCATTTAGTACATCCAATCTATGCTACTTTAGGGATGTTGTACTTTTTACTCCACTACATTTATTTGACAGCTTTAGTTACTTTAACCCAGGAGGAGGAGGTTGAACCCAGGCCACCTGTTCTACCAGGTGAGCTATGAGATGCCCCTTTTCTTGGTGATTAATATGGAGGAGGTGCTGCTGCGCTCTGTGAGGCTGATATGCAGCTACCTCATCGAAAGTGATCTCCTCCAGGTCCCAGTTCTCAATGTTGAAGAGCAGGACAACTCGGCCGTACTTGTCCCTGCTGGGCAGAACCACGGGGTAGCCGACCTCGATGGTGCTGCGGACCGCCTCTGGGGTCAGGTTCTCAAACAGCTCGGGATACTCCTTCCTGAAGCGCACATATCCTAGAGGACACACACACACACACACACACACACACACACACACACACACACACGCACACACATTTGCATTCTGTTATGAAGCCCTAATGGTCCACGGACCCTTTGTGTACAGTGAAGGTTGCTTAGTGCCAAACACAATGACATCCCTGTCTCTACAGTGTAGCTCCAAGCCTCTTCATACTGAAGCACCAATTAACCCAGAGTATGTGTGTGTGTGTGTGTGTGTTCTGTGTTTTACTCGCCAGCACCAATTAACCCCACAAAACAAGTTCTCATCGCATTCTCCTCTCACAATAACAAGTTCTGATCCATATTCATACATTTGTGTTTTTCCTGTGTCATTGTGACGACCAAATAATCTCACAGCTACAACAAGAATAACAATCCAAGAGCACTATAACATTAGTCTGCACTGACCAAGTACATTTAGTCTGATCTGCTCAGAGCCCGGGGCTTCAGGTGGAGTTTGGGTTCAGCTTCCATCTAACATTAATGTCCAGGGAAACAGACTGAAGTTTACATACTACATACAATACTTTTGCACTTTTACTTCAGTTAGATTTTGAATGCATGGCTTCTACTTCTACAGAGTATCTCTACACTGTTAAGTAAATGTTCTGAGTACTTTTTCCACCGCTCCAAGTCATAAGCACACACAGACACACGAGCAGCTCATCAGCATGGTATTTTGTCCTCTGAGCATCAAACCACTCTTCAAAACCACTTCTTAATCTCATCTCCTCCCCCAGACTGACACAATCAGTTCCCAGGAGAACACTGGGGGTTCACAAGTGAAGTACACTTGCTGTCCCATTTGGACACAAAGGAGGTCTTTGTCAGGGGGAAACTCAGAAGCATTTAAAAGCCCCCAATTAATGAACACATGCCTCCCTGTCTCAGTGATGGGCAGGACTCATGCAAACGAGGAGCACAAACGAGGTCTCGCCCTCAATTACTGAAACTATTTGAAAATGTTTACAGACACCGAATGAAAGCAAACCGCTTCTGATATCTGAGAGTGAAATAAAAATCACTGATACAAAGATTTATCCAACGCCTGCTACCAACCCTTCATGAGCTCGTGGGATCTGACGACGTCAAACTTGCGAGCTCTGAGGAAGCGCAGGAGAAGAGAGTCTGGTTTGTCCCCAAAACGCTCCACGACCAGTTTGGCCAGGTCGTCTCCCTCCGCCGCTCTCTCCTTCATCATGGCCCGCAGGTCCTTCAGTGACGACGCCCGCCTCTCATCCGTCTCATTCAGCTCGTCCTTCGCCTGCAGGAGAAAGAGACAAAAACAAGATAACATCAGACACGTCAGACAAATGTTGGGGAAGAAGCATTCAGTAATAGTATTGATACGTCACTGTGAAAGTACTGCATTCAAACCTTGCACAAGTAAAAGTATGTAAGTAGTATCAGCAAAATGGTCCCTGTTTGTGTTTTAATTTTATATCTGATGCTTTTGGATTAATATCACTGCTGCATTAATGTGCATCTTACTGCTGTGGGTGTTTAAGGTTGAGCTCACTTCAACTCCTTTATTTAAGAAAAGATAAGATAAGATATGATGTTCCTTTATTGATCCCCCTTGGGAGAATTTCACAGGTAACACAGCAGTACAGAGGGAGATAAGTAGCAGCACAAGAGTAAGTCTCAAAACAAAGAGAGAAAGAATAACAATTTGGTTAATAATATAATAAAAAACTATTAGAATAAAGATAAACATTCTATAAACAGTAACTGTACTTGTGTGTATACACTGTTGGGGAGTTTAATCTACATCACTGCATCATATTCAATTAGATCATCATGTTTGCAGCCTACATGTCCTGCGAGTGGCAGCTAGCAACTCTGTCAGACAAATGTAATGGAGCAAAATGCACAATATCTGCTGTATACAGTATAAAGTAAATTACAAATACCTAGAGATTGTTCTGGAGTAGAATACTTCTTTAAAAATAATTTGATTTGTGTATGCTGCAGTTATGATTTCTTACCTTTTGCACGGTGTGGCCGGGCAGCTTGTGGCAGGGCCCGAACACCGGCCCATGATCCTTCACTGTCAGATGCTCCAGCTTAGACCTCATGGCCTGCTCCTCCTCCGACACCATACGGTAAGATCCAGTCTGCAAAAACACAAATTTGTTAAACATGTTACTACCATATCGGCTTGTGCAGGTTGTTATCATCAGATGATCCTCTACTTTCTTGGGTATACTGCCATAAACATCCACATCGACTGATCTCATCCTTTACCCAGTGTTGTAAAAAGTCATGTTTGAGTAAAAGTAAAGATTTAGTGTTGAAATATTAGTTTGATAAACGTGAACGTTACACATACAAATCGTACTTGAGTAAACATGAAGGTTGGGAGGGTTATTTTAAAAATAGATTCCAATACAGTTACTAATTACCTCTAGAAAAATGTTGTCAGTTACCTAATCCAAGTATTACAACAAGAAAGTAGCATAACTTGATAACTTTCCGTTACTTTTGGATTACTTCAATACCAAACGTGCAAATAAAGACGAGAGAAAAAATATAATGAGATGACTAACGAGCGTATTTGGTTTCACTCAGATTAGAGTGATGATGTGTGACTCATGTGCATAGTTACAGACAAGTACTTCACACTTTAGTTTTAAAATTGTAATCCTGTTCGTAATCCTCTTTCTTACTGAATCTGTATCTGATTACTCCTTTTTTTCTGTAACTTATTCAGAACACAGTTACCTTTCATTTTGTATCCTATATAAGTAATCCCATTACATGTATTCCATCTCTCCCCAAGGCTGCTGACATTAAATGTACTTAAGTATCAAAAGTACAAGTAACTGTAAATTATACATATATTACTACAGGTTGACCGAGTATTTGATCTGATAATCAGCATTCTTTCTGATTCAGAATAACTATATATTTTTTAAATAATCCAATTCCCAAAAACAAAAATGAATCAAAGATCTGATGCAGCCTGTAATCTGTAAAGTAACTAGTAACTACAATTTTTGCAGTGAGTAAAAAGTACAACATGTGCCTCTAAATGTAGTGGAGTGGGATTATAAAGTAGCAGAAAATGTAAAAAACATATAGAAGTACCTCAAAATTGTACTTAAGTACAGTAATTGAGTACTTAGTTACACTCCTTCACTGCTTGTCTTTCACATCACTGCAGATGCTTTTTATGAAACAAAGCGAGAGCTTTGTTATTCTGCATGCTTTACTGCTTGGATTCTTCCACAGCAGCTCGTTACTATGACTTTTAGTCGTGACCCCAAACGATTCACAGCAGTGGACGGCTGCTTAATCTGCTTCACATGATTACAGAAAGGACTTCTAAAGCCACTTCTTAAAAAACAGCTTAAGGGTCCATCCCAGAGCCGGCATCTACCGGCACAAGAACAGCTTTAAGCAGCATCATGCGCTGACGGTCAGACCTCCAGCCGCTGATGCTCCACCAGTGAAGAGAGGCCAGACCGTGATGAGAGGGCTTAAACAGAGACAAGGTGACACTCGAGTGCTCTCTGTTGAATTGTTTCAGGGTGATTCAACTTACAGCAGCCATGGTTGCAGCGTCTCACAGCAGCTTCACCGACACTGTGAAGACAGAAGCAGAATTGGCACAAACAGAATATGAGAGCTAAGTCTCTCTTTCAGAGCCGTCCAGACGTTCAGTTTGTTCGAGTCAGAGTTTGTTAGAAGAAGTCATGGAAACAGACATGCATTAACCCAGTTAGAGGCAAAATCTACATGACTGATCGACACAAACATTTCTGAGATAAGCTTCTTTATGTAAATCACCTTGAATTACCTCTATGAGTGAAATAAAATAATGTATTGGCTCAGTGATGTCAATGTTAAAGATGAATCAGTGGAGAAGGACATCCTCGTACATAAGAGCCTGATACAACACAGTAACAGAGCAGCAGCTTTTTCATTTTGCTTCCCCAACCTGGTTTGTTCCTGTTGTATTACCTTGATTTAGTTTGAATGGCATTCTTAACCTGTTACCACTCCTGGACATTTATGTACAATTATCCTAAAACACCTGTCCCAGTCTAGTTGAAGATGAATAACATGCTGGAGCATCTGATTTTTTTTTGCAAAATAAGTACCTGGTTTGTATTTTGAAAAAAAAAAAAAGAACATCAGTCTTTAAACAACTTTTATGGCTGCGATACAGAACCTTCTCAAGACTGAGAAACTCTGTGACTGAAACATTGATCATATGTGTTTGCTGCATTAATGCAATTTTTGATTTTGGTTCTTGGTAAGTCATTATCACCTACTATCTGTGCTTGGATTAGGCACAACTATAACTTCTATCTAAACAGATGTACTGGACATGTTACCTTTTAGTGCACAGAATTGTGGATAAAGGGATCTTATTTAAACAATTCTTCAAACTAAAACATAAAGAAAAAACATTGTATTTAATTCATATGTAGTCTGATGTAAAGCTAAATTCTGATGTGGATGTTAGGTCAGGACACAGATGCCCCACTGCGCCTCTTGTTGAAAGACTTGGAACAGTCACATATTAACACGACTCTACAATAACTCTACTTCTATATTAACTTAAGTGAAATACCGAACATGAAAAACAAAAAACAACCGTTATCTGTCATTGAAAATGTAACTCAAAGTATTGCTTCTAGGTTTTAATAATCACAATAAACAATACTAATATCCCCAAACTGCTCATCATTGATCAGTCGAGGGGTCATTTTAGCCGGAGAGCCGAGCAGACTTACCTTCAGCAGACAGGAGGAGAGGAGTGGACAGAGTGGCCGGAGAGACAGCAGGAGGAGAGAGGACCAGGAGGGGAGGAGCTCCTGGAAACGTCACTCCAGGCAGGATTAGAATGACACACTGGATTACAATGAGTGGCTAATCTACATAATGCAAACTGTGGAGGAGAGCCGAGTCGGTCTGGACTGTCACGCTTGTGTTACGGTGGTCCCGAGGGACCAAACACAGGACTTTTTGCCTCATTGTCTGAAACAGGAACCATTAAATCTGCATCCTTTCAGACTGCCAACAGGGGATGACTCCACTGGTTGCAACGATAAGTCTGATTGTATGTAAGCTGATGAGAAAATGATCTTACTTTTCACTTGATTATTAGCTCAGTAAACAGTTTCCTATTGAGTTTATAGCCTCAATCGCTAGAATTGGGTCCTGTTTGGAGTCAAACAGATGATGGAGAAGGGCACGTTTTAGGGCGAGTCGTTAATACGGTTGGTCCTCAGATTCTGAGTCAGATCCAATCAGGACATTTCTTCCGGCTCCAACCTCTCATCAAAATATGACCAAATCTGGCTCCAGAAAAGCAAGATGGTGACGCCCACGATGCCAATTCTGGCTTCAAAATGGTAGTCCACAAATCCACGGGTGACGTCACGGTGGGTTTACACTCAGATGAAACACATTAATATAATAGAAAATGTTACAACATTTCAGATTTGAAAACAAATAAAATAGAAAACAGCAACATTCTTCGAAAACACATTACCAAATGCAAAAACCTAACAATTCAGAAATATGTTGACAAATCAGAAAACACAACAACACATGAACAAAACTGAAACTGTTTCTAGTTTTGTGTTTTTCAAATGCGTTGTGCACCTTCAGGCCACCGTACACTGGTCTGATTATCATTTTCATCACACAACAACATAAGCAAATATAAACAAATCTCAAAGAGAAACTAAAGTGTTTGTTTTTAATGATTCCAGCTCTACACAGTTTGTATTAACATCACATCACATTGTATGAAACCTGAGAGCTGCAGGTTTTTCTCACTGCTGTCTCACACATCCGTCTTGTCCCCAGTGTGGCGCCCTGTAAGCTTGTTGTTCCCCACTGAGACTGAACGTTGACCCAGCACATGTGACATGAAAGGTGGGATTTGAGCTTCCTGTGCCTGAACAAATGTCATATGAGGGAGGCGACCACCTGTGAAGGACTCACACGTTCTACTTCACATTACACATTCTTTGAAATCCTCAACAGAGGGAACCACCTGTTTTGGGGCCCAGATTATGGATTAATTATCCATGGCTGCACAACATCAGACAACTAGCCTCTCCTCTGCTGCCACTCATTAACCACAGTCAGTGAAAATCAAATCATGTTTGCTATTATTGCTGATTATCTGTCATGTATCTCTTTCCATCTTCAGTGTGACTGCAGGTTTATTTGCCCTGATCATCCAGACTACCCTTTACATTAGCAGCAAGATAGAGGGCAACAACTGGCACAGAGGCAAAAAGGTTATTTAAAAATTCACCCCGTACAGTTGTGATGAAGGGATAAATTGGGTGAAGAAAACAAACCGTTTTTTGTACAACACTGTAAACATGTTTACTTCTGTTGTAAAGGTGATCACTTGATGTTCTGCAGTTTTTAGTATTTCCACATTATCTTCCGTTAAAAGAGCTTGAATCTGGTGCTTTGTATACATTCATACCTGCCCCAAAAATGCTAATTCGAAGCTAACCATCAGCCTCATCTTGATATATTTCATGGGCGGATATGTGAGTCATGTTCTCATCCAACTCTCAACAAGAAAAGGAAAAAGCAAATAAGGCAAATGAAGGCACTTCTGAAGGTACATTTTTTACATAAATATAAAAAGGACTGAACTGAACTGTGCGTTTATTGAAAAATTAATTGATGTGAAAACCTTTGAATGATCAAACATGGTGTGTATGTTTTTCACTTCTCTCTTATAAAGCATGTCAACTCTGCATGAAAAAGCAGACCTTGGGTTAGACCGGACATCATCTGAATCCTATCTGAGAGAGGAGAACACAGCGGAGCTGAGCTGATGGAAGAGGTTAATGAGCTGTAGCTGGGTCTCCTCCTCCACACTGAGGCCTCTGTCATCCAGAACTGGCAGACTTGCTGTAGTCAGCTATTGTTCCTCCATCAGCACCTCTCATTAGTGGACGGACATGAATAAACTTCTATTCCTACGCAGAGACAAACAGGGGGTTAACAAAGCCTCCATGTATCACATCAGACAACAAGTGTTTTTCTATGAAGTTAGCGTCTTTGATGTAAAGGAATGCATGGCTGTTATGTCGCCCTGCAGCCAACAAACAGGCAGCGAGCACTGGACAACTCCATGTACCGTTGGGGAGTTTAATGTACAGATATGCATCATATTCTATAAGATCATTGTAGCGTTGCTGTCATGCTGTGAGCTCAGTGTAACATCTTGTTTTTAGCTTTGTGATGATGCATTTCACAGCTAATCCAAGAGGCTTTTTAACTTGTTTAAGTAGCAATTTTGCAAACACATTGAGAAACACTAAATCTTTCAGTATCACAAACATTGAAATGATCTAAATCACTCTATCTGGAGATAAATAGCTTTCACTGGACAGGAAGGACACGCAAAATTTAATGTGAAATTTGCCCCATTACAGTTGAAAATCCTAATTTTGCATCTATATTGTGTGTGAAGTCACACACAAACGAGAATCTCACATGTGAATTTTAACTTTTCAAATTGTAGATTACAAACATTCATATGTTCATAAAGTCCTTTGTTTGTTTGATTTTTTTTCAAGTGAATTTAAACCACCTGTAGATTGTATATAGATTGTAGACATTTTTTTTCTGTGATGCTGTGGCAAAGTATGAAGCTGCATTAAATCAAATGTGTAAGTACCTCAAATTTAGTTACATTCCACCACCTGCATAGAGTTACTAATAACACTAACTAAGGTCAGTTCTATCCATGTGCTCCAGTTAGTCATGAGAGTTTGGAAGTGAGTAAGCCTCATTACTTTCATTAATTATACCTGAGCTTTTCCTCAAAATGTCCTCTGAATTAAAGAAAAATAAATCGCATCACTTAATTACATTCAGAAAACTAATATTTAAGTCCTCAAATCCTGAAAGTTTTATTAAAATGCTGTCTTCACTAAGAGAGTCAGAGGATCAACACCTCCACCTGGTGGCTCCAGACAAGTGCATCATGAGCCACATCAGAGAAGTCTGCTGGATAAAGGAAACACTCGGTGTCAGTTAATAAAGTCGGTTAATTTAAACTTTCCTTGGGTTAGAATTAGAGGTGGGTGAAACTAAAATCTTCAAAAGCTGATCTTAAATTCTAATTCTGATTCTCTATTCTAACACTGATCTCACCGGCTAACACACATAAAACATCAATATACTTTAACTAACACCACATTTAGTCTCTTATGATGATACAGTGCACGACAAAGAAGTATAAAAAAACCTAGATGAAGTATACGTAGTATATTTGTATTCATGATTTATTTATCTAAGGTGTTCTAAACTGAAGTTGTGCTATTTTGAGAACCTATTTTTTGTAATTACGTGAACCAAAGTAATTTTAAAAGTAGAAGTAAATGTACATAATATACAATATTTTCACAGTGATACAAGAAATATCTGTTTGAAATACTTTAATATGTACATATTATTCCTAAAGAAAAATTTGAGTAAATCTAAATAAAGAATGTCTAAATTAAGTTTAAATGAGGTGTTTTATTTATTGTAATTATTCTACAAACCAACATTACATTGATTATAGGGTCTGCTGCCTTGTCATGCAATAAACAAGAAGACAATTCCTTTTAAAATTCTTTACTGATCAAGATTACACAACAGACAACAGACACTGTCTCTCCTGAGACGAGGAATCATAAGGCACAAAAACACACATGTCGGTCCACATGCAGAGAGACAGTTGATGTTTTGTTTTACTTTACAAAGAACTTCTTACACATTACAATGTTGTTCTGACAGAAAGCACATGAACAACACTGCAGTGTCGTCCTGTTATTTTCTTCAGTCGTGGTCAGATGACCTTTAACTGAAAGAATGCGCACATCTGCAGAGAATATGAGGCATGGCACATTTCATTTGGCATCAACAATTTTTTCATTTTTTTTGCTGACTACCGACCCACATCCTCCAGCTTCCTGTTTGCTCTGTTGAGGAAACAATGTGATCGTCACATGATGGACTAAAACAGGAATTGTGACTACACAGACAGTTCATATAACTATTATTGCACACATAAATTTCACATGCTAGTTGAGTTGTGTATAAATGAAAGCACAGATTTACTGGAGCGTTTTACTTTGTTTATTGAATGTGCCGTTTTCCACTTTACATGTGTGGATTGGCCCATGCTTCAGTTTAAGAAAGAATGAATTACCGTACTGAGGTGTCCTACTTGGTTTGATTTCTTGATGCAAATTAGAGTTGCATCGATTAATTGGTTAGTTGATAGAAAGAAAATTAGTTGCAAATATTTTTTACAATAAATGAATCGTTTCAGACATTTTTTAAGCAAAAATATCAAATTATCGCTGGTTAGGGTTAGGTTTAGAGTTTAGGTTTACGGTTAAATGTGAGGATTTGCTGCTTTTCTTGACAGTTATGACAGTAAATAAAGAGTCTTTGAGTTTTGGACTGTTAGTTGGACAAAAGAAGCAATTGAAGACGTAACTTTGGACTCTGGGGAACTGGGAAAAGCATTTTTCACAATTTCTTGACATTTTATAGACTAAGTGATTAATCAATAAACGCTGCTTTATGCATTGTTAACAGGTAACAGTTTGCAGGATTGTATCTCTCATTTCTGTGCTGATATTTAAAGTTCCAACACAATTAGAGACCTTAAATCACTCTACATACAGAGGTGTGTTAATAAAGCAGCATTTTGTCTATATTTGCAGTACGCAGCAGTATGCAGCAGGAAGAAGCAGGATGAAGCAGTGTGCAAACAGAACGGACTAAACCAGGACAAAGTTCACCGAGATGTAAATAATAGTGATCAGCTTGTTTAAAATTGTGGAGAAAATCACTGCTTCTTTATTAGAAAAGTGCAAACAGAATAAAAACAAATCCCACATATTTTGTCATCTTTGTCTCTTTTTTTTGGCATAAAACTTCTTCTTAAGGCATGAGGAGGTCAGTTTACATTTACATAAGTGTAGTGGATGAATATATGACATTTTGACTGATTATCCAGAGAAGTTGCTTGATGCTGAAAAACTACATCTAAAACAATTGCACTGAAATGCCAGTTTTTAGCAAATAAAATAGGGTCAGTGGAAGCAACATTTAAAAAAACAAAAGTGAAGGCACAAACAGTGCTTTTTGTAAAATGGAAGCTCCCTGTTTGAATTAGTTGAAAATAAAATGTAAACATGAATGATCTGGAGGTACTGATGTGCTGACATGATTGAATTAAAGACAAGGTATTATGCACGTGTACCGCAGCCCTTTGTTTCCAGGAGTTTCCTCAATAGTGTCAAAGGTCAGAGACTGTTTGCAGTCCAAAGCTAGTTTAAAAACCAGTGATAAATGAAAAGACTCAGTGATAATATATTTCTTTCCCCTGTGATTCTCTTGGTTGTTCTGCAAAAGTTTGCAGGAAGTGTTTTTCCTCTTTTAATAAAATCCTCTAAAAAAGAAATTATATATACATATATTGTTCAGTCGTATCCTTTGAGAAATGTTTTAAAAGTACCATGAAAGCAATAAAACGCAGATCTGTTGTCAGGATTCCTTTGACGATGAAACTCCAGAGTTGGGTGTAACATCGTGTCAGTAAATCTACTTCTTCTTTTCTAAAGAGGACAGTTTGTCTTTCTGTACAAAAGTCACCCACTAACTTGTGGGAGCTGCAGTAGTTGGCATAAAGCGTCCCGGTCACATCCTGACAGATGCGCCAGCCGAACAATGACTTGCTCTCAGCCCAGGAATGTCAGAGTGGCCATGATGCTGAAGCCCAGCAGGATGAAGAGCACCTTCAGAAGCTGCTTCCCAGGTGAGTTGAGCTCATGTGGGAGGATCTCCAGAAAGGTGATGTAAACAAACGTCCCAGCGGCAAGCCCCTCCAGGACAGCCTGGATTAGCGTTCCAGCTGCTAGCTGAGCCTCCATCAAAATGATGCCGATGGCGATGCCTATAGGTGACATCAGTGCGAACACGCCGATGTAAGCGGCCACCCATAACGGAGGCACTGCGCTCTGGACCAGCTTCACTGACATGCTGAACACTATGATGCTCTTGTGGACGAGTATAGCGATGCAGATCTCTAAAACCTGGAGAAAACAAAGAAAGTCATGGTTTTACTGCTTCAGTAGCTTTTACATAATGGTCAATTATGAAACAGCCTGCAAAAACCACGTGTATATCTGACTTATCAATTAAGCAATCTGATTTTTTCATTTTCATGGTTCAATGGTTATTTTATCCATTGTTTCTCATCTCATTTGCCAGAAAATTATATAAAAACATAAAACAATTTTTCGATATAGAGCAATCAATGCACAAATTAAGATCAATAATGCCAAAAGAGCCATACTGTGCGATAATAAGACCATTTTGTGACGTTTACATTAGCAGCTAATGTTCTAGCTGACACTGCTCCATTTGAATTTGAATCCTAACATGAGCAGAATAGCAAAACGTGGATCCTACGTCTCGCATGACCTCTTTCAGGCTAATCATTGTTGATGCCGGCTCAGATGATGAATGTGACATGTGAGCTCAGCTGTTCTCTGCTGCTGCTCGACCTGGAGGTGGAGCACTAATGTTGTCACGAAGGTTTCCTGTGTTCCAGTCAGTAAGTCCAGTTATTTATCTAATGAGCGCAGCATATGGCCTAAACTGTTTTCATGCATAATACAGTATGTGCCTCCAGTCGTTCTGTCTAGTAATCCAATTTTGTAATAACAGGCTGATACAAAACCAGTCAGCGAGCATCATAGATACGTCAGCTTGCTTTTGCTAGTGATCGTAAAATAGTTTATTTTTGTTGTTATCTGTCTGTCTGCTAGTTGCTTGTTTGCATCTGTTACTGTATCCAACAGTGATGATGCGAGTGTGTGCTGACCACATCCTCTGGGCGACACTACATCACTGCAGTATACAACAGAATCAGTCCATTAAACCGAAGTGTGTTCTGCGTTTAATCCACAGCATGGCACACTTAGGCCTTTTATTATTTATTTTTGTATTCATCTATTTCGAAATGTGCTTCATTTGTTCTATCATTATGATTCTTTGGCATCTTGTTGGATTGTGAGTTTCACTTCATCATGACCCTTCTTGTTGTCTCAATCGCAACGGCATGAATCAAATTATATATATATATATATATATACATATACATACACACATATATATATATATATATATATATACAAAATATGTTATATTTATTTAATCAACCATTTAATATGTTTTTTTTTTCGAAAGAGTGTAGTACATTTAGAGCTGAAAACACACAAACAACACACTGTTGTATGTTGTACACACTGAAAGTATGCTGACTGTTTTGGCAGTCTTATGACCAGAAGACAGAAGATCAGACTCGCATGACAGCGAGATTCCTTCCTGTCAAAGCGTCCTGAAGCTATAAACTGAAACCCTGCTTTCTCCTGGCTACATGAGAGCTCTGTGAAGACGATTCCATCTTTATTTGTGCAGCACTTTTCCAAGACAAATGTTTCTCTTGAAATGTAACATAGTGAGAAGAACCAGAGAGATAACTTTCAGTAAATATCTTTATATTCAATTAATTATTTATTAATTATTAATTATCAAAAAAATAATTTTCAGACCTCCCCTTGGAGGAAGGTGCCTCCTCGTCCCTTTACTTGCTTAGTTTCATTTAATTCCTGATTATGTTCTTCAAACCCAAAGACCAGTGATCCTTAACTGATGGCCCACTGAAGGGTGCACAGCGGTCACACTGCGAATGTTTTTGTTTGTTGATACCAATTAATAAATGTTCAATAGCGTATTTCCATAATGTTTGTTTGATAACTGGCCCGTGACCTCTTGTCATTTTTCAGAAGTGGTCCCTGTGCAGAGAAGACAAGTTGAGTATCTCTGCCATAGACACTTAGTATATCTGTCTTTGACATTATGTTTACCAAATGCATAAAAAAGGTCTGTCCAAAGGCATTTATTAGTTCTGGAGTCTCATCTCTTTAACCAAATTACATACATTCAGGCTGTTCTGTCTGATCTACTTTTGATCACTAATGTAATATTGTGTCACTTACATTCCCTGAGTGTCTTCTGAAACTCTAAGGAGCCCCTTGATTCTGTATTCTGTGGAAGATTTAAAAGATCCCTGGGGAGATTTAGATATGCATTTACAGTATTTATTTGATCAAAGATCCGTGGGGAGTGCTGGAAACTAGTCTGATCCATGGAGGCACCACTGTAGATTGGACTTGGCTCTGACCCATTGTGGCATGGAAACAGAACTTTTTGAGTAAATCTGTGGTGTCTGACACCAGGGCATTGGTGGCAGATTCTTTGAGTCCTACCGGTTGCTAGGTGGGGCCTCCATGGATTGGTATTGTACAGGCATGTCCATCAGATGCTTCATCTGATTAGGGTCCGGGGAATTTGGAGGATGGAGCGGCTTCCTGTTTCTTATACAATAAAGGTCCACACATGACCCTTTTAACATCAGATGAAATACTTTCTGATCTCCTTACCTTTGAGTCAGTGTTCTGCAGGCCGATTGCAAGACCCTCAAAGATCGAGTGGAGCGAGAGGGAGAGGAAGAGCATGAAGGAACGAAAGGAGGAGTGAGCCTGAAAGTCAACATGGACGTGGTGGCCGCTGCCCTCCAGATCAGGACTTGTTCCGTGACCATGTCCGTGCCCATTTCTGTTGTCTGACATCAGGGGCGCCCTCTCCTCCGCAGCCCCTCTCATCTCTCGACAGTTCAGGACGATTCTCTCCAGGATGAGGACGGTGAAGAAGCCGGCAGCCATGATGAACTCTGGAAGGGGGAAACTGGTCTGTTTTGAGAACAACGGGGAGAGATTAGTCAATCTGCAGTTTGATAAAGAAACAAATTAGAGAACAGAGATTTGAAATAGATTACAGTACAGTAAGTCTGTAAAGACCCACAGTGATCAAGGAGAGAATATCTAAAAAATGCTATGTAACTGGAATAGCTGTTATATTTTTGAACAATGCTTTTGGTGGTAACTATGGATCACTTGTTACTTTACTTAATTTGGCCTTTCATTTCTTAAAGAATAAATACAGCAAAGGGTTGGAACGGTGTGAGAGTTTCATGGTAGAATAACCATCTCAGAAAATATACATTCATGACATATGATATCAAACAAATATGATCCTCCACCAAGGAGGTTAGGATTTCACCTGTGCACATTTGTTGGTCGGTTTGTCAGTAGAATTACACTTTTTTTTAAAAGTTAATTATCAAGTAATAAACACCAAACATCAAATGCGAGGATTAGCCAGGTTTTATATAGTAATGTGATTTATATAATTGTGAATTTTGGGTTTTTTGGACTGCTGATTACACTGATCAAGTAATCTAAAGAGGTCAACTTTGGGCTCTGAAATGCACATTTTTCACAACTTTTGACATTTTATAGACTAAATTATTAATAGATTTATCAAACTAAATGTTACATGATTGATTTACAATAAAAACAATAAAACAAAAACAGTTCAGACATTCAGTCCATACTCAGACGTACCTCCACCTTCCGAGCATCCAGCTCGGTGCCGATGTCTGAGAGATAATCTGGAATGATGTCGAGCAAACACGCCGCCAGGAAAACACCTCCAGCAAAACAGCTGATGAGACTCAGAACTGTGCGGTGGGTTTCTGCAAATG
The DNA here is from genome assembly GCA_963678695.2 of Diplodus puntazzo. Taxonomy (NCBI): domain Eukaryota; kingdom Metazoa; phylum Chordata; class Actinopteri; order Spariformes; family Sparidae; genus Diplodus; species Diplodus puntazzo. The sequence goes on along the minus strand of OZ023155.1, from coordinate 36,647,169 downwards.
AACACATGAAACATGAACCTACTAGAGACAAATGCCATGAACTGCAGAGCAAATTTTCCTAACTTTAATTATGTGTTACTCTGAATTTTTGCATCGCTACGGAAAAAAATGAACCTGCCATGAATTAATGGATCATTTCACATTTTT
>OZ023155.1:36552022-36644522 GCA_963678695.2 Diplodus puntazzo | reverse complement strand
CGGTGAGAGAAGCTCACACATGCAGCTGCACCACTGACACAGGAGTCACTTCTACATTCACTGCTACATTACAGTAATAAGTATCTTATCTGATTGATGGCAGCTTCTTCTACAGGCTGAATGTTTCACAGAGCTGAATCACAGCTACGACACGTCAGAGTGCTACACAGATCATCTGAGCAGGTTCAGTCACACCCACACTTTAGATATAACGTTAATAGAATCATTTAATTAAACATTATACGTTGTATTTACGGTATACAACCGTGTAACAGGGTACTACCATTGCAAATAAACAACTACATTTACTAGTTGTGAGTTCAATATGTGTCATGATTTAGTAAGCATGGACATTTTTGTATTTCATCTTCACTGAAGAACATAAAATGATGATGTACCAAACAAGCACGTCCCCTCACATCTGGACATTACGAATTGAAGACTGCAGCATCTCTGTAGCGCCACAGTGCTTCAGTTATTAAGACATATTGTGACAGGTACTTATGTGACACATTCACCTCCTGCAGTTCAGACATTGCAAGTGGCTATATTGCAATCTCAATAATATTTTGATTAAATGTTCAGCCGATGTTTTGTTTGCATCTAGTTAACTAATTTTTACACACAAGAAAGGAAGTCTAGAATTAAATGTTTCACTTGAATGGCACTCAGTACTGAGTCTCCTTTAATTGTGTAGTTTGGAGAAGAATTTGTAATAATATAAACTCATTCTTTTTCTTCATAACTAAATAAACAAGCTGTTTTCAGAGGAAATTAAGGTCCCAAAAAAATGTTTGAATTGAAGCTAGAGAGGTGGCAGGGTCCGCCACATATAAGCAGTAGTATGCGATTATGTTTATTTAGTCATTAAAATAACAAAGAAGTTTGTGTATTTAGTTTCTGTAGGTAAAAAAATCATTCAGTGAAGATCTTTCTCTTCTGATTGAAATTTCTTCCCCAAACTACAGAATGCTCCTTTAACCACATTTTAAGCACACCAGACCCAGGATCTGCATCAGATTATGCTCACTTGCTGATACCAGCCACATACATACTCCTGATATTATTTTTTTTATAAGATCTGTGCATTTAGCAACTTTTGCTGTGCAGTTATTAGCTCCTATTGTGGGCCGAGAACCATTCTCCGACAGACAGGGGTGAAAACACAACCTCCTGGAATTAAGATGACAAAAACAATCGCTTTCATCTTTCTACTAACACAAGACAGAAATATTCAGTCAGAAATATCACACCGGAAATTTCCAGTGTGGTAAGTTAAGTGAGATCTCAGTTATTGTTATTGAGTGTAAATAGTGATCAGTGTTTGATCCATTTACTGCCTTCAGAAAGCAGGAAGTCTGTCAAAGTACCATCAGAGAGGCATGTCTGAAAGACCTGTTTTGCACCTGCTTTCACTCAAAATGCATTGATTGGTTAATATGGTTGAAAACCAGCCTGATGTCATTAAAACTGATCTCTGTGTATCACCCGACAGCCCAAAGGTAAAGTTGGCACAAAGGGAAAGAAGCAGATCTATGAGGAGAACGAGGCAACGCTGAAGTTCTACACAAGAGTCATCCTCGGAGCTAATGTAAGTGCATCAACGCTGCATTTGTGTTTCAGTCGACAGAAATGTTTAAATGTCAAGAAGAGGAATGCTGCAGTCTTTGGAACCATTTAATGTTTGACATTGTTTGTTTTTGTGGAAAGATTATCAAAATAGTTGCAAATTAGTTTTCAGTTGACAGACTAATTTATTAGTAACTTAAATGTTCCTGCTTGTCCTTTGCAGGCAATATATGCTGCTGTAAATCTCTTGGTTTTCTACAGCTCGTCTACATTTTGGACATGGGTGAGTGTATTTGTACAAGATGATTTAATATCCAAATATCCACATATATAATGAAATTCCCTGTGATACCAAACCCTTCCTGGTGCTAACCTACACCGTGTATTCCTCCTGTAGCTTCTGCTCATGTTTGCACTAGCAGTATATGTCGGGAGCTACCGCTCCATGTCGGCTATGGCCAAGCCGGTGTTTGCTGAGGATGGAAGTCTCCTGGACGGAGGAATCGACTTAAACATGGAGCAGGGAATGGCAGAGTGAGTCATCCCCAGAAAACAAATATATCGGGATGATAGAGTCCGTATTTCGTCTACGTGCACTGTAAAAAACACAAGTGGAAGTTTTCTCACAGATTATTTGATTGTGTGAAGTGTTTGATTAAACGTTCACACTCAGAGGATATTTCACAGGGACTTACAATTTGGATGCTTCCGCTGAGAAATATGGAACCAGAATGACAATGGACTATTATCTGCACACTATAGAAGATGGAAAAACGTCTCTATTACAAACCCTGCGACAAACTATTTTTGAACGCCATTTCACCACAGGGGTCAGGGATCTAACCACCAGTCTGATTAGTGAACAGCTGCTCCGCCATCCCACGTACTTCTCACTCCACACGTCTCGGTTCGAAGTTGTCAGAGCTGTAACACTTCAGTGCTCGTGCATGAACTTTAGAGCAGTTAGCACAATGTCTTATTTTACTATAGAACTGCTCCTCTTATTTCCAATGTCCTGGAAGCATCCTGCGGACAGCTCTCAGCCTCTGTAGCTCCATGTTCAGGAGATTTTATTGAAACATTAACTCATTGCATCCTCATGACGACCACTTTTCGCCTACCTGTGAAATATGAGAAATAAGAATATGGAAAACACATCAGCACTAATCAATATCTTCTCTTTTTAAATCTACAAATGAACACGTGACAGAAATGTGTGATTGTGACACAATGTAACTGAATTTCAGCTGGTTCTGTGGAGGGTGAAAAGACATCTTCAGACCGAATATCACCCAGTTTAACTAGAACTAAATATTGAAATCCCAGTTGGTGCTCTCGGGAAGGTGGTGCTTTTAGTTTTCATGCTCCCCACCTGTGGAACAAGCGGCTTGACTACCTCGGGTTTGCTTAAACAGTCTCATTTAGATAAGGGCTCCAAATATTACTGTTTACTGTGACTTTTTTTTAATCCTAATTATGTATTTGCTTGCTTTTGTTTGTATTGTCTTCTAAATGCCATTTATTTTAATCGTAAAATATTGATTTGTCTTTCCTTGCTGAAGAGCACAAAGTGCCTCTTGTGTGTGCGTAGAAAAATGATCATTTATTGTGTGTTTGTTGTGACTTCAGGCACCTGAAGGACGTCATCCTGCTCACAGCCATAGTACAAGTCCTCAGCACCATCTCCTCTTATTTCTGGTATCTCTGGCTGCTGGTAAGAGCTCGTGCAGAACATGTTCTCCTTTTAGTTTGCTGTTATATTTCTGTGATTCATGTCTCATAATTTGATCTCGTCCTCTGTGTGTGTGTGTGTGTGTCAGGCCCCGGCCAGAGCCCTGCACCTGCTGTGGGTGAACTTCCTGGGCCCCTGGTTTATGGCAGAAAGTCCGTCAGCCCCAGAGGAAGTGAATGAGAAGAAGCAGAGAAGACAAGAACGCAGACAGATGAAGAGATTCTGATGCTGCGGAGCAGACGGAGCAGTATTTTTTATACACAGAATCTAATATACAGATAGTGAGGGACTCATAAGTTATTTAGGAAGAAATGTTGTTATTGAGTTAAAGTCGATCTGAATCTGATACTGTGGGATCTTGTTTTCCATGTTTGTTTTCTTTCTGCTTTCTCCTGTAATCAAATTTCTCCCTAAATTATGAAATGAAATCATCCCTATTTAGATAATGTCACAGTCCAAATTTCATTTGTCCTCATGCAGAGATTTGAGAGTTTTACTGTTGCACAGTCCCATCACAGTGCAGACTTCCATCAGATATTCTCGTGGGAACGACCCTCCGATACAACAACGGCAAAGTGCGTCAAAACCACAGCCGAATGAATTCACCCTGTCCGATGCGCTTTCTGTCCAGCCACATCTTTTTATTTAATTTTATTGCTAAAAAATGTAACAGAATTCATCGGCGAGCCTTCATTACAGAGCCGAGATATTTTGTTTGTACGCTGTTCAGTCTTATCTCAACTGGATGTAAATCAATTTTTGCAATAAAAGTTTGATCATTATATGTTCTTCAAGAAGTTTCATTTATTTTGTTGTGAGAAATCCTCAGTGTGCCTGTTTCATTAGGTCCTCAGTCATGAGTCAAGTACTTAATCAAGTACTTAAAGTTATTATTTTCCATTATCCAAGGAGGCTGCATGGATTCACGTGGCTGAGTCCGCCTGAAAACTTCTCTGACATTGTGAGTGGTTATAATGTCATTGTCATAGAAACATTTTGACTTTCAGCCTCCTATTTAATGCTTGAAGTTCATTTTTGTTTTCTAAAACTTTTTCAATCATTTTTACATTTCCTCCACAAGTTCCTGACATTTGTGTCACAGCGTGAACATCTTATTGAGAATACTGAGGCACCTATTGTCAGTTTTGTTTTGTCGCAATCAGCACTGATTCAGAGTGCTTGTTATTTGACTAATAAAATTCCCCAAATCAAATTATTTAGCTTGAAAAACGACTCAAATATTTGATCAATGAGACATTTTTTGAGTAACTTTCTGCTGGTACAGTGTGTTGGGAGGGTGCTATTGATCCAGTCATGTAGTCCTTCAATTTATCTGAGAACAAAAAGTCATCACATCTTTGTGGTTATAACTGGACAGTGACATCCTTTGATCAACTGTAAGATACTATGAGACCACAGAAATAACACCTAATTTAGTCTTTAAAAGTACTTTTCAGTCATTTTCCGGCCAATATTTGAATCTAAATGAGTTATAATGAGTCCTGGAGATGTAAGCACTGCTGCCTCCTTGGCAGCTCCAGGTTTGAGAAGGCAAATAGGTTGTTCAGTTTATTTTTAAATATGAGATGTGGACACGTTAACTAAGATGGACGTCGCATTAAGGTTCAGGCTGCAGAGCTCCACACATCATCACCTGTCCTTCCTCAATGGTTCCTAAATCTGCTCACATATTTGGGATTAGATCTTTAATATCAGATTTGACAAATCAGCGTTTGGATGACAGTTTAATCCCGAGATACTGAAGAAACGTCGACCGCAGCTACATTCAACATTTGTGTTTCCATCCGGTGAGTTGAGCCTTGTCCTCGGGGGGGTGTAAATGTTGTTTATTTTCAAGTCTTCTAAGTGACTTTATTCTCTCTATCCCGTGTTGACAAAGTGTATTCAGTGATTATGTTCATGCTCAGACTCCAAAGAGAGTGAGTGGGCTGGCTAAGCCCAGATCTGCTCCCGATATAATTACAGATTTCTCATTATTATTACATTCATGCTTACCCAACTCAACAAGCTCCGACCTGCAGGCTTCTGGTTTGAAGGAGAATCTCTGCGATGGTGTGAATCCTGTTAAAAGAAACAAACCAGCGCTGAAGCTACAAAGTTTTTGTTAATCTAATACATTCAGGAATTCAAACAAGTCTTTTTACTTTTCCTCAAATGTCTTTATCCCCACAAGCCTCTACAAAATGACTGCTTTTACTTTGCCCTCCTTCATTCCAGCCCTGTGGTCCTGTACTGTCTCTATTATAGGGTTATAAACAAAGTAACCAAAATTAGAGCAGCACGGCATCCAGTTGTCAAGGCCAATCCCAGATGTGGGCTTTGAGAGGGACCATGCTGCAGTGTAATTTAGCGCTGGGGACACTTGCTTGCACGTTACCCCACCCCCTCAAAAACTCACATATGCACTCTGTTTTCTGGAGGAGGAGGATGTGCAGAAATGAGGATTTTTCATGTGTTTATCTCAGCCAAACAGAACACACGATTGTTTTTTCATGTGCAAATGTTCCGAAACATGAAATTGTCTCTGCTCTAACTTTGGGGTGCAGCACAAAGAAGAGAAGTATCTCTTAAGATAGCGTGCTGCATGTGAGAGGACCTGTCCTGACTGCTGATTTAAGGCAGAGAGAAAAGAAAGGAGTGGGAGAGAGAGGTTCTTGTTTACCATGGCAGTAAAAAACGGCTCATCCTGACAAGATGAAATAAGGGAGTTGAGGCTGCATTCCATTTTCCAGGCTTTTGTGTGCAGCCTTACACGCTATAACCTACACGAACCCACGTTCTAAAAGTTCAAGAGTAAAAAAAAATGCTCACAAGAGATCAGAGGTGGCAGAAGTATACGCCGATCTGTGATACTCGAGCAAAAAAAAGACTCTGAAGGACTGATTCAACTTCTTTATTCCAGTAAAAGTAATGAAGTACAGGCTCTGAAATGTCCTCAGAGCATTAAAGTAAAAAGTTTCCCTCTGAAGGACATTTCTACCAGTCATTTCTGTGCAAAGCTAACTGAATCTTACGTCATATTAATATAATTACGTTTAATAAAAGACTATCAAACTTGAAGGTAGAATAGCTAGGATTTGTCCTAGCTGTTCCTAAATGCACCACAAAGATAGTTACTTCCCAGGATGTCACATTTTGGTTGGTAAAGCATCTGAACAGCAACAAAGTGAGAAGACAGGAGAATCTCTGCAGATACGAGACAAAAATAAACCTTTTCTTCTCGTTACAGTCTCCTTCTCTGTCTGTTTCTGTCTTCTTACATCATTTCATCCCACTAAATCTGCCCTGTGTGATATGCACTGTCACCTGATGTTTGGAAGGCGGTGTGCGATGAGGCAAAATAAAAATAATCCATTATTCTCCCCAAATGCATCAAACTAAAGTAACGAGCCTGTTTTGAAAATGTCAGGAGGAGACGGTTCAGATATTTATGTTCAGATGTAGGGAGGAAAAGTCAAAATACTCAAGTAAAGTACAGATACCTGAAAAATCTACTGAAGTATTTGTACTTCCCATCTCTGCAAGAGATAGTGAACAGGAGGGGAGTGGAGCCTTTTGTCTCATCGGCTCCAGCAGAACATGGCCTTCACATTTTAGATCCCTTTACGCTCACAGCGCCAGACAAAACAGGAAATTGGGGGGCATTTGGGCAACAGGCGAGCCTTTGACCCTTGAACCGCAGCCCTCCCTGTCTTTGAAGTTAAGAGAGAGAATCACAACCAATTATATACGATGCAGAGTGTGTTCCCTTGAACATTAAGCCTCCACTGTGTAAACAGAGTCAGAGCTGTTTGAGTGTGTTTGGTGGAGCCGTGGGTGTAGTCGGCTTTGAGTGTATAATCTCTGTTTCCACCATGTTTTGACTCAAACTACACTGACCCAAACACTCCTCGCAGTTTGGGTTGCAGTGAAGGAGCGTCTTCTAGTTTTCAGTACAAAACACTCATTTGAATCTTTAACGCACGATCTACACGCTTTCTCTTGCTAATAGAAAACGAGCATCACTAATTCCAGCATCATCATTTAGCTTAAAGACGACATCGGCCTGGCAGCGTTCACGGCTCCCACCATGACCTTAAAAGGAAGCTGTCAAGAATTCCTGCTGCATTTGACTCCTGTGTGTGTGTGTGTGTGTGTGTGTGTGTGTGTGTGTGTGTGTGTGTGTGTGTGAGAATGCATCTTGAGCTTCAGACTTGGTGGCAAATAGTCCACCCTCCTCAGAGATTGTCACCTCGGTTTAACATCTCGCTCCGTTCTCCTGCCGGCTGTCATCTGCTCCTGTTTGTCACCAGCAGCAGACTGAAGACAGACACGACAAATCAATCAAACCATACACGTAATGTCTTATCTGTTAATGAACCACAGCTATTAGCAGATTAATTTAAGGTACCAGAACAGCTCATAAAACTTGGTGATGCTCTTGAGTTTTTATGGAGCATGTGCTGCTTTTAAAACACGGGCTATTTAATGATGACGAATGTGTCTGCACAGAAACACCTCCCTGAAAAAGATTTACCCTGTCACATAAATTTGAAATAATAACGTGCACTTTTATATTGTGGTTAACATGTAGCTCTGCTGCCAAAGTGTTACCATCACTGAGGCAACACATTGTCAAGATAGTCCAGTGTTTATATTAATCTACCTTAAAGTTGGCAAAGTTTGCTAAATCCAAAAACACTAAGTGTGAAACTTATTGAGTAGTTTTATTTATTTTAGTAGTTTTAGTAGTTTTAAACGGACATTTCACTGATATTATGGATGGAAATCTTTATACAGGTCTTAGGAGTCTATTAAATATGTGAACAAAGTGGTAAAAAGCCTTCTGTGGCTTTAGAGTCATGTTGTAAGACAGCTGGATTCATGAGATCATATGATAACCAGGGTGGTTTAGATTTGACAATCAGCGAAAGAAGCAACTCTCAGCTTTAAAAAGCAACAATAATGGCTCCTCAAGATGTTAGCGTAGCTGCCATACCATCACTTGTATCTCCACCAGTGAGTATATTGCTGGAAAGAAAAGCAAAGAACAGCAGGAAAGGATTTTATCAGTGGAAATAATGTTTTCCCTCGTCTTCTCTCGAGTTATGTCACTTAAGTCAGTGTCAGGAGTGGTGAAGACTACGAGTTGGAATCTGGATATGTGGTGTTATAAAGAAGTGAGTTTACCAGTCTGCAGTCTGTAGCTGCTCCTCTTCTCTGCTTTATACTAGCAGCTTGAAGCTAAATTATGGCGACTACACAATTGCAGCGCTTGAGTGGCATTGTTACGTATTTTCAGTGCAATGATTGGATGTTTGATTACTGGATTCTAATGATGATACGGGGATACATGTAAAAAAAAAATCATGATCCTAAGTGTACAGAAGTAGTCGATCTACTTTCCAACACCTACCTATGGAAGTGAGCTTTGGGTACTGACAGAAAGAACGACATCGCAGATACAAGTGTGTTTCCTTCGTGTGGTGGCCAGGCTCAGACTAAGAGATAGGGTGAGGAGCTCAGACATCCAGAGGGAGCTCGGAGTGGGTCATGCCTCCTGGACGCCTCCCTTTGGAGGATCCCCAGGAGGATCTAGAAAGCGTTGCTGGGGAGAGGGACATCTGGAATACTCTTATTAGCCTGCTGCCACCACAAACTGACCCTGGATAAGTGGAAGAAGATGGATGGATGGTTTGATGATGTCATGAAGGAGTGCAGGATCATAGTAGTTGTTGTCTTCTTTGTGAAACAACCACCATTGCCAGTGAAAATCTATCTGATCTGACTCAGGCAGAAATGTTCACAGACAAGGTAATGTTATGAAATTGTATTCCCGTTATGTTAAGTTATGTTTACCAACTTTCTTACTCAACCTCTGACGAATCATCTGGTGTTTCACTGGAAGTTGAAGCGACAGGCGACCAAATGAAACACAATGTTACCTTAAATAACAATACGTTGTTTTTCTGGGTGTGTGAACATTGTTGGAAACGTGTGGGACAGAGTCAGTGTTGTCTGCTACAACAAATGTCTACATGATGACATTTTAATGAAAAAATATTACATATAAATATAACCACAGCGCGGGCAGCAGTGTAACAAAGATAAGATCTTGATTTGTAGCGGGACTCTAACGGGAAAATCATGAACATCACGACTGAAAACATCCCGAGGTTTACAAGGTTTGTTCTAGTCATCAATCTCAGTTTAGCCTTGTTAGCTCGTCCATATTAAATTACTCTCTGCTGTCTGCCAAACGCTCACTGGGAAGGTCAGGAACTTGAAGACATAAAAGTTGTGTATTGCGATGACTGCAGCAAACCCCATGCGTCCGGTGTCTTATGATGAAATAGTCTGCTGACTAGAGAGATGGTGAAAATTGAGATGAATAAAGTGCTTCATTCGTGGACATACGTATATATATATATATATATATTGGTATTTTAAGGACAAACATGCTGCTTTGGAGATAAATCAATCATAAATAATCCACGGTACGTGTAGGAATGTGTATAAATTTGTGCTAAACTTGCTCACACTGTGTCCATTAAGTCTTGTGACACTACAGTATGTACTTAACTGTCTTTATACTGTAGATCACATCTAGAGTCCTGCTTTTCTGTACTTTTACAACGACAATTGATTTTTAATATCTCCTCTCTGTGTCTGAAGTGGTACCTTAACAAAATCACATTCACTTTCAGCTAAATCTAAAGAAGTCCATGTGTAAACAAGGTGACTGGATATTTATGACATTACGAAATCACTAATGACTGAAATCAGACAGAATGTACAATATAACTCTGTCACTCTAATCCAATTCAAAAACAAACAGGACAGAGACAACCACAGAAGAAGACAGATGAAGACGTTGTGGGTTGCAATATGAAATAAAACAATAATTAGGAAAAATGCTTTTGCGAAACATAAGAAAGATTTGTAAGCATTTCAAGACAACAAAACTACGGCATGAAAGACAGACGGCGTGCAGAAACACAGTCACTGTGAGACGCAGCTGCATGGAATAACATCAGATTTTTAATCTGAGTTTTGTCTGTTATTCATTTGATTTCATAGTGTCCTGTTGAATCCGGCTGCATATGATCTCTCCACTGTCTCTGTCTGTTATCAGACTAACAAATTCACAAGATCCCCAAAATACTTAAAAGAAGGAGGAGGATGTAGCGATGTGATGCGCCCTGTGAGCTGTAAACTTTACAATGAATATTCCTCCGAGGGGACCGGACCTCAGTCAGTATCAGGGACTGTTTCTAGTTTCAGATAACAACGGAAACACGCCACATCAATTCTCCCTCGATTCATGATTTTGTTTGCTTGTTTGTGCTTTAATATAAGATAAATAAATGACCACAGCCATTAGTTGCAGCGGTGGCGCCACTGTCCGCATGACTCCGGCTGAACCAGGTCCAGTGAGGGACAGACTCCATCGCACTGGGTTCCCTTCCTCTTCCTTTGTTTTCATCCCATATCCTTCCTCGTTTTCTTAGATACTGTTCCCTCCAATGGAAGTCTAAACAAAATACAATACTGTGAAAGTAAACAAACGCACAAATATCATGTCCTACAACCTTGGCCTTTACCAAAATCAGACCCAGTTCAGTTTTGGTGTTTTATTAATATAAGAGCTGCAATACTGATCGACTGCAATTCCATAGTGAATATGTTTGTGACTGGTGCAGCAGAAGACGTGATTACTGTGTGAATTTAAATAAGTTTAAGAAACTTAAGTGACTGTGCTTATTCAGAAGCAAACAAGACGGTATCACAGTCTCTCCAGGGGTCCGTTTCACAAAGCAGGTTTAGTGAAAACTCTGAGTCTGTTAACCCTGAAATGAGGGAAACTCTGAGTTTTCCGTTTCACAAAGGGAGGTAACTCAAACCAGGGAAAGAGGGGTAACTCTAGCCTGTTTCACAGAGAGAGGTAACTTAAGCTCTCGGTCAGTTACCATGGTAACATACGCTTTGAAACTAACCTGGTCGGGACCAGGTTTTTCTCAGCAAACCTCGAGTTTCTCTCTGTCTCCGCCCTCTTTTAGCCACACACGGTATTTGATTTCCTCATTCATTAAGTCAGCGGGCGAGTTTTGGCGTAGTAAAGTTCTGCCGTCTGTTTTTTGAGAAAATCATTGCAGTAATCAGTCAGTAGTCCTACATTAGAAGTTATATTAGGTGGCGACTATTTTCACTACCATGGCGTGTCCTTTTGATAATGATCCCGTGGATGAAGGTGCAGCATTACTGCGCAGAGAATTAAATATTCGTCGGGAGATGATTATCAGACCGCGCACAGATGTTCTTGCATTTCCAGACAATTATCTTTTTGAGCGGCACCGTTTCACGTCACAGTCCATCATTTACATACACAACCTAATCCGTCCTTACATTTCCAACATTACCAACCGAAGTCATGCTCTCACATCCCAGCAGATGTTGTGTGTTGCGCTGCGTTTTTTTTGCAAATGGGAGTTTTTTTTATTTTTTATTATACAACGTCGGAGATGCAGAGCACTTGAGCAACTGTATGCAGAGCGGTCAGAAAAGTGTGCCTCGCCCTGAAACGCTTCTACCCATCTTTAGTTTAAATAGGCTTAATTGTTTAACAGAACATGATATAGATGAGAAGACATTTATGTTCGTGAAAACAGCATTATGTTGGGGATAAAACAACTATACGGTCAAACAGTCACTCAATATTTACTTTACAATGTAAAACATGATCAAACTGAGGAATCCCCATGAGATTATGCTGGGGTCTAATGTTTTTATGTTTCATCTTAAATTGCTGCCAAGTGCGTTCTCCCCCGCGGGGTTGCACCTAAATGAAATAAATTAATAGGCTACCACTCAAGTAGTTTCCCCCTGTAATATTATTGTGATTGCAAAGGACTACATTTAAACTAACGCATTGACCCGAGCAGCAATGTTCTCCCACACCGTCTTTTGCTGCTGCAGCGGTGTTACACTTCCTTCTAAAAACGTGCGCAGACTCACCGTATGAGCGCATTAATATTTCTAATTCCAGCGGGGTGAAAAACGTAGCCGCCCTCTTCCCCGTTGCCATGGTGACTCGTCGAATCGGGGCTCCATTGACGCTGTCTTTCTATACCTGTGGTGCACGCGCGTAACTCCAGGTGAAACTACTCCGAGTTGATCAAACTAACTCAAATCTGCTGTTCTGGAACCGAAAACTCAGAGTTTCCTATCTCAGAGTAGATCAACTCAGAGTTCAGGGTTAGACTCAGTTTGTTGAACCTGCTTTGTGAAACGGACCTCAGGTGGTCACAATGTTGCAATCAAAACAATGACTGCAAATTCAACCAATCCCCATGAACTCTGTGACAGTTTGTTCCAATCACAGCAACTTTTCTGCAAATTCAACTAGTAATCTTTTCATCATAATGCTTCGTGACATCATCAATCATAACAGTCCACTGTGCAAAACACTGAACCTGCATGAACATCGCCAAACTCACTTCCTTGTTTTCTGGTTGTGGACATGTAGACATGATACAAACAACTCACATTTACCGACAAAACAACAAAAATTACTGTTAAAAAACATGTAAAACAATTCCCTGATGTTCTTCACAAAAGAGCGTTTCAGAGCCGATGATAGTCTTGATCCCCAGCACATTATTTTAAGGGTTATGAGAATCCTCTGGGGCCTCTTATGACCGAGGAGCTAAACTGTATGCAACACTGTAGTGGAACACAAACTACAGTCATCCAGTGACAAACACTTTTCTGTTGTAAAACTCGCCTGGAGAATGACTGAAATGTGTGGACAAACACAAATCACCATAACAGGCTGTTGAACGGCAGATATATTAGAGCCTGAAGCAACATTGAGCAACTGTTTTTACCCTAAATACCGGCTTCAGGATCATGTTGATGGTACAGTGTCTTGTAATCGGTCTCAGCCACTCTGCCTTGTTTCAGCACTATGTAACGTAATGAGTTATGTTTGTAGTTAGCACCTTTACGACCGTGGTGTCGCACTCAGAAACTGTGGGGGACGCCAATTTGCACAAAATTCCAATTTCTACATAATGTTACTTTAAAGTATCAACTTGAGTTTAATCAAATATATGTGGTAAATGTTGATGATAGTTTAAATCAAACAGTGATTGATACATGTGTGATACAGAAAATAGAAAAAGATTTACAAATGAAATGTTGAAATGTCAGTGTGTGTGTGTGTGTGTGTGTGTGTGTGTGTGTGTGTGTGTGTGTGTGTGTGTGTTGATTATATGAAAAATTTTACAATTTTTGGTGGCTCCTGCAATTTCATCACAAAAATGCCTGAAAACTCCATGTTTCGGAATATTTTAGAGACGCTGCAGTGAAATCGGGCATTTTAAGCCGAAACACTCACAAAAGAAGCCTGCAAACTCCTGAGGGATGGTTTAATGAGTGAATGACAGGTTTGCCTCAGACAAACTTGAAAGCAGGAATAGTTGCCTGGATAATATCTGCGTCAGCATGAGTACTGCAGAGCGTACTTCTAACTGCTTGGCCATTATTTTTACTTTGAGACCCACATCAGATTTTAAAAAGCTCTGCCAAAATAGCTTTTTGTCAAAGTGATTTCAAAATGTTTAGTTGAATGTTGTGCCCTGAGAGCGAAGCATCCAAGTTTCCAGTGAACTGGTTGATAGGAAGGATATTGTCAAACCTCAAATCGAGAGGAATTTATGCTCCAGCAGCTCTGTGACGGCACGGGGAAATATGGTGCAACAATTGATACTGATAATGTCCTGATGTCCTGACGGTCTGAGGCATGTACTGTGTAATTACAATGTTCTGTGTGTGAGCTCAGACCTTTGCTTCACGTTGTCCCAGTTTCTCTTTAAATCATCATAAATGTCACGGATTGGTCAACATGTGAGTCTGCATCAGTGCACATAAACACAACCAGCTTCCTTTCTAAATGTCCTGACATGTCTCTTTGACCATGCAGCTAGTTGATGCATCATCCATCAACCTGCTGACTTGTTAACTCAGCTAATGCCTGCATTAACATTAATGAGGTTTTACACACTTTTTTAAGCAGCTCTCGTTTCCAGCGTCGTGTTACTGTCATCACCCTTTTCCACCATTTCAAACCCATCCATCCCCGCCCACCTCATGCTATTAGACCTATAATGGAAGTCTAGATTAATGGTTAATTTCCAGGAAACCCCTGTGTTCTGTCATAAAGTGCTTTCCATTAATTAGTGACTCTGTTTCTCAGAACGAGGCAGTGGAGAAGAGTGATTAATGAGCTAACTAGTGCAGTCAGCGGCTCGCCCGGTCCGAGTGGTGAGCGTGAGAGTCGGACCCACAAAGAGAGAGAAACAAAATAAATAAGTGGCCCTTGAAAAAAAAAAGTGCATGGAAATTCATTGAAAGGGGAGCTGAGTGCAGTTTCAAAGGGATGGTGGAGCATTAGAGCTGAACTGTGAGTGAGAGGGCAGAGCGAGGCTTGATTACGCCCTCTCTGGTGCCAGAAGTCCAGCAGACAGGGATGGGTGTGTGCTCGACTGAGATCTGTGAACAAGGAAAGCAGTTCAGGCGGCTTCTTGACTCCTTGTGCTCTCTTAAGGTGTGAGGTTCCTGCCCAGAGCTAGATCAGAGGCCCGATACCACTTTCATGTTTGTATGCTAAATATAAAGCTACAAAAAGCAGCTAGTTAGCTTAGCTTAGCATAAAGACTGGGAAGCAGTTAGTCTGGTTCAGTTTGATCTTTTTTGTTGGTTTTGTATGAGTTAACAAACAAGATACAACTTCATCATTATAACTGAGCTTAAGTGGTGCTGATATACAAGCATTTTACCTTTCGGCCGAGCCACTTTGGCTGTTTCTCTCCAGTTTTTAGTCATTATGCTAACTAAGCTAACTTTAATTAGATGAGAATGTTGATACATGTCTCATTTCTGTTTGTTAAATATGGAGCAACTGACAGCAGCTTAGCATGAAAAGGAGACAGGGAAATAGCCAGCCTGGCTCTGTCTCATAACAAGGCACATTTTTTATTTCTGGGTGAGTTACCAAAAAAAGGCCCAACTTGTTATTTATTAAGCCTAACTGATTCTGTCATGTAGATTTGTTTTTACCTTTGCTAGGGGTCAGGCTAACTCTTTCCCCTTGTCTTTCCGTGTTCAAGACCAGCTACGCTTAGCTAACCTGCTACTGTCTGTGACTTAATATCTAAATGAATGGTTATGGGTATCCACCTTCTAGCAAAGAATTAGATGAGATACCAACTGTATCTTAATTTCTTAATCTTAATTTTGTGTTCAAGTGTTTGGCAAATATGGTTATCCACTATTTTGCAGAGAATCAATAAAGAATATTAATACAAGTCTCCAATTTTATAAATATTAAACTGCACTCAACAGCCAGAAGCCTACACTTAGCCTAACATTAACTGTCCAAGGGGTCGAACATAAGCCACCAACCAGCACTTTTAAAACTATTCAATTAGTCATGATTATATCTTGTTTTTTAATGTACATAAAAACAGTTGGTGCTTTCCTGGTTTGTTTTGTATTGTATTTAATTACCATTGGACAGCGCTGGTTGTTTTTCTGTTTCCTGTTTTTCTATGCTAAGCTAACTGTCCACTGGCTGTAAGCACATATGTGAGTGATATCAGTCGTCTCATCTAACTCTTTACAAGAAAGTGAGTAAGAGTATTTCCTAAATTGTTGAACTCTTCCTTTAGGTCAGGATCAGCTCCAAACACATAAATATTTTAGCTGGCTAACGTTACTGACCCTTGGCAGTGTTTCTGTGCAGAGATTCTTATGAAGCTCATATTAAGAGGGCAGCCTGGCGTGAGTCCAGAGGTCTGGCTAGACATTATCTCCAGCACCCCTGCATGTTTTCATAAGGGGGCCTCCTAGTCTCTCCAGTGCTGGCCTGTAAGTGGATGGGAGTGGGCAGCAGAGTGTTTGTGCGTGCATGAATGTTTATGTACGCATGTGTGTGTGTGTGAGTGCAGAGTAAACTGCCGCCTTGGTGGGGCAACACACTGTCTGCCATGTCTCTGGTCTAGAGGAGGGCCATTAGTGGAGCGATGAAGCTGATGACATGTTGTTCCTGTGACGGGCCGCCCGGCCTCAGACTCCTCTCTGCTGCTGGAGCTGTGGGAGCCCGCGGGTCTGCCACTGGACAGACAGAGACACAGGGACTGCGTTTATTTTGGGAGGTGGTTTGGTGCCGGACACCCTGTCTACTCTCCCACCAACCTTTATACGCCACCACACGCCTCTTCCCACACACACCTTATCACCAACACACACACAACCGGGAAGCTTTGACATGGCGTCAGCGGTGATTGTTGGAGTCACACAGATTCTATTAAAAGGTCGATTCACCGAAAGTATATGCAAATATTTTCATACTGGAGCTTATTCACGCAGATAATTGTGGGGGGTCTTTGCGTCCATGTTCTGAGTGCTGACATTTAGTATCTCAGACATTTCTACCTCTCATCCAGTCAACCAACTTGGCAGAATAAATGTTGGATAGAGTTTTATTTTTCTTATATCCAATTTACAATCTATGTTGTAACAACTCTGTGCTTCGTCTGGTCCCGACGTCTCCTAAAACTCACCCAGTGGTTTCACACTTGCAGTGTCAAACAGTGGTCTCTTACTAGATTTTACGATGGATAAATATTTCACAAAAAGTTTTATGAACTAAATCTTCCAGCAGTAAGCGAGGCAGTGTCTTGGAGTTATTTTCATTGTTTACATCTCTCACACATGAAAGTAAAGATGTTTTTGTGGTAAAATATGTTTAAAGAATAAAAAGTTCTTCTGAAAAATAAGAACACACAATTATGTTTTGCTAACTTGATTCTGCTGCAATAAGCCAGGCTTGAAATTGCAAAAAGTAATTGGTTTTAAAGGTCCCATATTATGAAAAACACGTTTTCTCTGGTCTCTACATATATAAGCTAGGCCTGTCAACGAATATTCTAAATTCGAATATATATTAAAAAGAAAACGGAGATTCGATTGAGAAAATTAATATTCGACTGTGGAAAAAAACACATCAGCGACTGCTTAGCAAGTGCGCGCATGGCATGACGGGGCAGGTATGGGTCACAGGAGTCGCACGTGCACAGCGTCACTCACTGCTGAAAGTGAGACGCGACAAAAACCGTGGCAGATGCAGATGGCAGGGAGAAAAACGTAATGGCAGAAAGTTCAGAGCCCAACTCGGTAGCAGAGAGAGTGGTTTGGACTCCAAGCAACCTAAAAAGCCCTGTTTGGAAATACTTCGGATTTTGGTCAGTAGACGGCAAAAATGCGGAGCCTCGAGATAAAGTTGTATAACCATTCCACCACGAGCAACATGAGGGCACATCTCGAAAATGCGTACCCAAATGAGCATGCCATGATGTCTGGAACTCCAACTAAACAGCCACGTCTCGACTCATATTTTTCACCACCCGCCCCAAGCTCTTTGTCTGCAGCATGACAAGAGGCGTGCACGAAGAAACTTGTTTCTTTCATATGCAAGGACATGAGGCCGATCAGTATCATTGATGGCACGGGCTTCAGAGATTTTTGTGAAAAATATAAAATACCATATTCCGAAAATACCTATACGAGTAGTTATGTCTTGTTGTATTAGTTTGTCCTCCTTTAATTGACATAATGTGCAAATGTAGGTATTTGAATGGTTCGAATGTGTCTTTTTAGAGCGAATATTTGAATGTCATTTTGGAGCAATTTTGACAGCCCTAATATAAGCTGGTCCTCCCTGAGCCTGCCAACTCCCAGAATGAGGAAAACGAGCGATTCCTGCATGGTCTCTGCAGCCCACCCACTGGTAACACGGCGCTCCTACAGGCTGTTCAGATTCAGTTCCTGTCGTTACGTAATGATAGGAGTCATTTTCATAGGCCGGCCTCCTCTGCGCTGTGATATATCCGAGAGGGGGGCGTTCCCCCCCAAGGTGAAGTTCGGTGTGTCCAGCAGTAAGATATCAGTGTTTTGCAATGTCGTCGATCAGAGCTAGCCATGCAAATTGCTCTGTTGTTGGTTGTATAAATCAACATCAGTGCCTATATTCTCTCCCAGCTACAGAACAACAGAAGAGACAGTGGTTGTGTTTCATTTTGAATGACAACGTGCCGGCTGCGGTTCGTGTTACTTTGTATGTGTGTGCTAACCACTTCACATCGGACTGCTTCAGTAAGAGGGTCAATACAAAGCTGGCTTTGCCTCGACACTGACCCTCGTAAAAGGATCAGTCCCACCCATACCAGACTTAGCAACTGCACCTGAGCCACAGGTAAGTGTCGCCATGGTTTGATAGTATTTACAGTTGCCTGCCGGTATGGTGAAGTCAGCTGGAAATTGGCTAACTAGTTATTACGAGGGAGCTTGGTTGTCACAGTAAAAATAATGGAAACATGTGCAGACTGGAGACAGAGATGATGTAAAAAGTGCCCAAGAGTTTGGAGACTGTGTTGGAGACAAACACAGCTTTTGCTAGCTGTTAGCCATTAGCTACATGGTAGTAAGTGTAACAACACATACGAACAAACTAACATTATTCAGACACACTAACCAGAAACGTCCCGCTGCAGCCGCAGAGTCTGTACTTCTTCAGGAGCCTCTCCTTCTGGGTCCGATTCTGGGTCAAACTGGTATGGTTGAATGACAGCATCTCGCCACAGCGTTACATCCATCGTAAAATATTAGTGCATGCTACCATTAGTGCAGGACACAGTAATCTGTGACAATGCAATTTTGTAAACAGCGCTATAAAAATAAATCTTGTCTGATTGATTGATGCTATATTATTGAGCACCACTTTCTCGCACTTCGGAAAGTGATGTGTGCCTGCCTGGGTTCCCTGTTTCTCACTGCTTGATGCCAGCACCCTCAGATTAGCCGCTGTCGGAGGCTCTGGCCCCAGGAAGTAAATGGTGGCCGGCGGCGCTAGCCTGAATTTACGGGTAATGGACTTCCCTATCGCTTACGTGTGTTTAATCCTGTCGGTGGGGGTGGCGGAGGCTCGCGGGCCAACAGGATTAACAGCGGGGCTAGCGAGGGTTGAAAGTTGAAACCCGCTTCACAACCGGTACGTAGCCTGCCCTTGTGAGGCTTCCCATGCCGCGGAGTGGGACAGAGACAAACTCCGCAGCAGCTGCCAATGGGACTATGCTACTACTAGCAGTTGCTAGCAGGCATGCTAAGAACTAACAAGCCTGTGGCTAAAACTATCTGGAGTGCCTGTGGTATCTAATGTGATGCTAACCGAGAGAAGCTGCTACTGACTGTACGCACGGTGCAAGAGAGAGAGAGACCCGGCTCTGTTGGCAGAAGAGCTGTGGACTGTGATTACTCTCTGAGCAGCATTTATGGGAATAAATTACAACATAATATATTTGAATATACTTTTCTTTTTTGGGGGGTGATTTTCGGACTGAAGCGGGGTCAGTTTAGTGGGGCAGTCGAAGCATTTGGGGGGGCATTGCCCCCCTCGTGCCCATGCCTAGAACCGAGCCTGGATGTATAATTTACTTTTACTTGTATTCAAGTTCTTTAACTGCCAGATAACTAAACTACAAGTATTCACTCACCCACCCAAATAATTGAAATCAGGTTTTCCAATCAATTCCATGGCCACAGGTGTATAAAAGCAGCACCTAGGCATGCAGACTGTTTCTACAAACATTTGTGAAAGAATGGGTCACTCTCAGGAGCTCAGTGAATTCCAGCGTGGTACGGTAGGCGTGGTAGGATGCTCAGCCACCAAGTGGTAAGCCACATAAAATGATGGAGCGTGCTCAGCGGATGCTGTGGCGCATAGTGCGCAGAGGTCGCCAACTTTCTGCAGAGTCAATAGCTACAGACCTCCAAACTTCATGTGGCCATTAGATCAGCTCAAGAACAGTGCAGAGAGAGCTTCATGGAATGGGTTTCCATGGCCGAGCAGCTGCATCCAAGCCATAAATCAGCAAATGCAATGCAAAGAGTTGGATGCAGTGGTGTAAAGCACGCCGCTACTGGACTCTAGAGCAGCGGAGACGCATTCTCTGGAGTGATGAATCGCGCTTCTCCATCTGGCAATCTGATGGAGGAGTCTGGGTTTGGCGGTTGCCAGGAGAACGGTACTTGTCTAACTGCATTGTGCCAAGTGTAAAATTTGGTGGAGGGGGGATTATGGTGTTGGGTTGTTTTTCAGGAGCTGGGCTTGGCCCCTTAATTCCAGTGAAAGGAACTCTGAATGCTTCAGCATACCAAGAGATGATGGACAATTCCATGCTCCCAACTTTGTGGGAACAGTTTGGGGATGGCCCCTTCCTGTTCCAGTATGACTGTGCACCAGTGCACAAAGCAAGGTCCATAAAGACATGGACGAGAGAGTTTGGTGTGGATGAACTTGACTGGCCTGCACAGAGTCCTGACCTCAACCCGATAGAACACCTTTGGGATGAATTAGAGCGGAGACTGAGAGCCAGGCCTTCCTGTCCAACATCACTGTGTGACCTCACAAATGTGCCTCTGGAAGAATGGTCAAAAATTCCCATAAACACTCCTAAACCTTACAGAAAGCCTTCCCAGAAGAGTTGAAGCTGTTATAGCTGCAAAGGGTGGGCCGGCGTCATATTAAACCCTATGGATTAAGAATGGGATGTCACTTAAGTTCATGTGCGAGTCAAGGCAGGTGAGCAAATACTTTTGGCAATATAGTGTACTTTTGATACTTAAGTACAACTAAAATCAAATAACTTTAAGACTTTTTCTTGATTACTGAGCTGTATATCGGAGAAGTGAGACGTCTGCACAGAATCCAAAGGATACTACAAGACAACACAACCACAGCCACAGTCTGTTCACCCTGCTGCCGTCTGACAAATGATACAGAAGTATCTGCTGCCGTACGACCAGACTAGAGAGGAACTTCTTTCCTCAGGCTGTGAGACGCCTCAATTCATCAGCAATGTGCCTTTTTTGAAAATATATATAGCAGGACTCAAAGGACTCAAACATTGTTTGCCTTTACTATTTGTGTGAGTGACCATTTCAACACACTATCTTTACTTTGACTCAAGTATCTGCTGATTGCTCCCTGTACATATTAGCTGTAGATTCACTGCAGCTAATTCTTGTATCGCACTATGCAGGAATGATATCAACATGTTGCATTTGGCCTGTATGTATATAAGTCACTCATTATGTGCACAGTAATTTTTATTGCGCACTATGAGAACTGTATTTGTCCTTGACAGCAAACTGACTCACATTAATTACCACTTGGTTGGACTTTGGGCCTTTTGATGTCATTGTTGCTGTTATTACAGCATAGTTTTTCTGCTGTTGGATTCACATCACACACATGGGTTTTATCCAGTCACAGGCCACATCTCCAGGTATCCCATGTTTATTGAGTTTTTCCTTGCCTGCAAGATTTAACTGACCGTGTGATTATGAACGGTTATTATCAGTGGTCATACTCACACCTGGAAATAAATCTGCTGTGTTTTCACTTTGACAACTGGCGTTATATTCCAGTGTTGACTTGTAGGTATGTGTGTTACGCCCACTTTGATTTATGAGTTTCACTCATCTGACTTTAATTTTTTTTTAAAAATCAATAATGAAACAATAATTTATGGAAAACAACACCAGTTTTGACAGTAAAAGATGCCGGCTGATGTTGGATGGTCAGTGCTCCTCTGAGATCGTTTTTATAAAACATATGTGGCTATATGTTTGTTTAAAGAGCAATAAATCATGTTTCCCGTGGCTGTGAATCCCTGTGGTGTTTATGTGGCCGCTGAAACGTTCAACTCTGGATGAAGCTCTTCCAAAACACCCTCTCTGCATCTCTGGATCTGATTGAGTTACACAGGGGAACACATTTTGAACAGGTGCCCAGTGAACCCCTCTGCAGCCGCACACACACACACACACACACACACACACACACACACACACACACACACACACACACACACACACACACACACAGACACACACAATCACACACACACATGCACACAGATCTCCTCTTCTTCCTCGACTCTCTCTCTCCTCCTGTCATTGTAACCTGACTCCCACGTCTTCAGCCAGCCCTGTCTTCCCTCACATACCCGAGCAGAGTTTGGGCACACTCGTTTTCAGTTTTCTTACTGGACATGTCACTGACACGCAGGGTTAACGCTTCTGATACGAGGTGTGAATGGTCAGCCACCAGGAAGCTAATCCTACGGCCATAACATCCTCTGAACCAACGTTTGCAGAGTTGTTAAAATGCCAGTCTTGAGCGGTGGTGGAGGCGCTCACGTTGGCAGGGCTGTTGGAGGACTGGCGTGATGCCACTGGGGGATACCCTAACCCCCTGTTTACCCCAGTCTACCCCCCATGTTCCTTGTTACTAACTTTCAATAGCTCCCTCTGCTCAACTGTGTGAACACTCTCTATTCATACTGTTGGGATTTGCAATTTAACCTCAATCTTTAAAGTCTACACTTAAATATTTCTTCCAAAGCTCTTTACGATTGTCCTCCCATTCAAAAACTGAGCTACTGTGAAAGATTCCTGACCAATTTGGAAGGATTGTATCAAAGTTGTGCATAATTCTTAGAGGTTGAATGTGTGACAGGTGCATTGAAGAACAGACTTTTAGTGTGATATGTTGAAAGGGTTATGTTTCTGTATGTTCAATTTGAAATGTTCATGTTTTAAACATATCAGTAGTTAACTGACAGCATTTCATCTGGGCGACTGGGTTTTTAGCTCCAAATTGTCTCATCAAAAATATCCAGCTGGAAAAATGTCATCTTGTTTAAAATATCCAAACCTTTACAAAAGGTTGAAACACATCCTGAACACTTGTCTCTGGCTTAACAGCTTCCTCGCAGGTCATGATACCTGTTGAAGGTCAGACACAAGTTTCATTAAACATTGGATTTTGGATGGATTTGCAGTAAAAATGTTTTAAAACAGCACTTGTTGTGATGAAAAATAACATTTAAAATGTCTTGTTATCGTTATATTAACATTTCATGAATACCTTAATGCTGTACAGTTATGATCTAAATACTGAAACAGTCTGGTAACTCCTCCTGTCATGCAGTGGGGGACTGTGACCATAAGTTGTCCATTGCTTGAGAAGATGTTGAGTACTTAGTTACTTTACAGCTCTGGACACATAGGAGAGATGGTGATTTTCCTCTGAAAGTAAAAAGAAATATCAAGAAGAGGTGACATCAAGGGTTTTGAGATATTTTAAAATGCAAATGCATTTAAATGTTGAAGTTAAGGAGTTATTACAATACGGCAGTGATAATAACAACCGCTTATATAACAATGATATTAAACTTACAAGCACACGTCCCTTACAAAGTATTCTCATTACTTCTACTCCGTCACATGTCAGGGGAAAACATTGGATTCTTTACATTTATTTTACAACAGATATAATTCACTATAATGACAACTCCTACTATACTGTATATGCAGTAGGTACTTAGAAAATCAAGATTTTATGTATAAAAACCATAATTGATGACGATATCAATTAAACAACATCAAAGAAAGTTGACAGATGTACAAAAAGTGAGGGATGGAAACATTTTAAGGTTTTTTTTAATCTGTTTGTAGGCATGAATGAATGCATGCATGTAACTTATCTTGAAATATACATGTTCGTATATGTATGTATATGTAGAGATGAAATATGTGTGTACAGTTTTTCATCCATCCATCCATCCATCCATCCATCCATGTCCTGATGTTTCTTTCAGTGTTGTTTCTTGTATCACTGTATAGATAAAACACATGAGAAAAAGGAAAAAAAATGCAGATGCAACAGATATTTTTTGCTGCACTGAAATATAAATCAATTGCAATAAAAATAAAATGATAAATTATGATGCATTACAACTGATTTAACTATACATGATATAAAATCCTGCTTTAATTAAATACTTCAAAACTGAAATGCTGCTGAAAGTTAATGTCATCAAATATCATGACCAATCAGAATACAGACATATGATCAAACTAAGGGAAATAAACATTTACCATCTGATCCAGGAGCTGCAGGGACTCACTGTAATGTTCAGCTTTATGTGTTCACAGTTAAACTCTCCATGTCTCCATTTAGAGCTGAACCTTCGACGTCTGGACTAATAAACACATAAGCAGCTTTACATTCTTAAAGCATGAGGTGGCTGTGACTCCACCTTTAGACTCGTTTATTCGCCTTTAATTAGCGAATAATAATAATTATAAAAGGGACACAACGTGATGATACACCTCAGATTCATTAATAAGTCTTTACGTGTTATATTGGTATTGTCCTCATTATTGAGTTTCTGGAGAGACTCTCTGCTCATTCATAAATCCAGCCCATGCAGGCTCGGATTATTTTCTGCATATGTTTCTGTTATCGTGTATCTGTTGAGCGGATCGATGTGGTTTATCAGTGTGATCAGGACGCTGCAGGACGTGTCCAGTGTGTGCAGAGCACAGCAGAGCAGGATGTTGCGTCTTTAAGAGTTAAGAAACTTGAAACCTGTTTGCGCAACAATCAGTGCGGCTCCCAGCAGCCGCCAAAGTGTCTAGACTGGCACATGATGGCGGGAATCAACCAATGGCTCCAGAGCTTTCCTCTGGGGCCCCGGGAGAGGGAGGGGGGGAGGGAGAGGGAGGAAGGGAGGAGGGGGGATGGAGAGAGAGAGAGAGAGAGAGGGGGGGGAAAGGAGGGAGAGGGAGAGAGAGAGAAGGGGAAGGGAGAGAGAGAGAGAGAGAGAGAAAGAAGGAGAGAGAGAGAGAGAGAGAGAGAGAGGGAGAGAGAGAGAGAGAGAGAGAGAGAGAGAGAGAGGGAGGGGGGTAGAGTCAGTACAGACAGCATTACAGGGATCCTGGTTTCAAAATAAAAGCATAATATTTCATTTCTGAAAGATTCAATGTTTTTTTCACTTTTTTCACTAGTCTCTGTGACATCTAGGTGGCTCTGAGAGTCAAAACAAGACAACATCTCAACAAACGTTTTGTTTTATGGAATGTCGTTGTGTTTTGACCCTCGGGGCCATCGTAGAATTTTTTTCGATAATAGATTTCTCGAAAGTGATAATGAAAATAATGAATACAAACAATAATAAGGAATTGATAGCTGATGTATTCTTTTGAGTCTTTTAGGCTACTGTAGATTGGTAGATTCATATATAAGTAAAAAAATAAGGTCACCTTCCCAGGAAATTACAGATTTGTTGAATATCTTAGAGGACAACACAATTTATACTGTTTGACTTTGTGTATATGTGGCGGACCCTGCCACCATTCTGGCTTCGAGCAGTGCTCCTGGGGAACTTATTTTCCTCTGAGATCAGCTTGATTGAGTTTGTATTATTGTATCATTAATATTGCAAATAACAAAATTCAAAATGTGTTGATGCTTCTCTAAAACTACACAGTGCCCCTTTAAGCATCTACAGCCTTTTTAGTATATGTACTTTAATTCACAATTTTGATCACAAAAGAGGAGAAAAAATAACCACTTATTTCAATTTTTGACACGTTTTGTTAACAAACACTTGCAGATTTTTTTTTCTCTATATAGGTTTTATTTCGAAAGTCTTAGTCGCGCAAGCCCGGTTGTGTCCTTTCTGCCTTGACTCTGCGTGTGTGTGTGTGTGTGTGTGTGTGTGTGTGTGTGTGTGTGTGTGTGCGCGCGCGCGCGCGAGCATGTGTGTAGGGGAGTGGAGAGTGGAGTAATTCCAGCTCTCTTTAAAACAACTTCTCAGCACGGAATCGGTCCCGGAGTTTGGCACCGGAGTCCCCGACCACCTCTGCTCTGCCCCGGGACTCTGCAGCGGGATTACTGCCTCCAACCTCAGCGGCAGAAAATCATCGGGACTTTCAGGATTTATCTCGGGGTGAAGGAGGGATTTTACGGATCAGGGGGTTCACGGAGCTGAAGGAGAAACTCTGGGAAAACTTTCGGATGTATGTTCCTGATGCTGTTCGCGTTAATGTAAACTGATACTGCTCCTAACTATGGTTTGCGGGCTGTGTGCGGGATCTCCGGAGTGTTGGGGGAGCTGAAGGCTTAGTGGCAAAATTTGTGGCTTAATTGAGTTGGCGACAGCAGGTCAGCCTTCTCCTTCTTCAGACGCTCAGTGATGTTTAACGCAGCGCATGATTGAATATTTCTTTCTAATGCTGCGGGAGAGCCAGACGACGGTGACCACCGGCTGCGCATGTTGCGCGCACCGTGCACAAACCCCCGGTCTTGCGCGACGAGTGTAAATCGATGTGGCATCTCCCGGGACCCGGACGGGACCGACAGGACGCATCCAAAACTGTCTAGGTTGTCGTATGTTCAAGTCGAAACGCTCAGGTCTTGTTCGGCGACTCTGGAGAAGCCGTCTGGTCACCGAGAGCGACGGGCGGGATGGAAGCAGACGAGGTGAGGGAGGACGGAACGGTCCGTGCGGCAGACACTCAGGAAAGCTCCACAGGCATGAGCAGCGGTCGGTGACACACACTGACCCGGCTCCGGGACTCGCAGGGGAGGCTGGAGACCTGACGGAGAGCGCGGAGAGGGAGGAAGAGGAGCAGCCGGACGATGACCGGGGTTCCATGTGCGTCCCGGAGCACAGAGGCTCCCGGCGGGGACAGGAGGGCGACAGTAGGACGGTGACGTGTTGTTTGTTTGGGGAATGGGATCTCAGACCTCGGAGCGCTTATTGGGCCCCGAGAAAAGACGGAGGGGGCCCTCAGTGCGCACCGAGGCATGCGGGGCTGGAGGAGGAACTGGCGAGCACTGCTCACGCTTTTCTTAAAAGACTCAAGGAGAGATGTCTGGACGCCTTGGTGAAGGCTGTGGAGACCAAAGGAGGGATGTCCAGCGAGTGCGTCATGGTGCCGGGCACTGAGCTGCGGCTCGGGGCTCATCACGTCTCTCCACAGTATCTCCTGTGTAAGATGTACCGCTGGAGCGACCTGCCGCCGTCAGCCAGGCTCAAAACGCTGAGCCACTGCCAGAGCTTCGGCGCAGTGGACAGCGCAAAGGTGTGCTGCAACCCCTATCACTGCAGCCGCTTATGTGGGCCAGGTAAGGACCGCACCAGTGGAGAGGAACCATCTCCCGTCAGACCTTTCCACTTGCAAATGATCAACAATGACAGCAGTTAATACATGACAACATCTTCATGAGGTCTGAAGTCAGGTGGAGGGCCTGCAGACGAAAATCTATCTCATTAATTTAATCACTTTATGCATCATAAATATTGATACAACATGAAAGATGGGGATTTCCAACAAACCGGATTGTTGTCTTCCTGAGGCCTGCAGCTCAAAGAGAATGCATTGTTGATGAAAGTGTCTTAAAAAGAGGAAAACACACATTAAATCATCCTTTTTCTTCGATTGTTACTGATGAAATCACCATTTCAACATTTGCAGGCGTAAACACATAAATTTGAGCCTGCTGGGAACAAATTTCACCGACACTCTAGTTTTACTGCCTGCCCTCCAGTTTTATTTTCATAACTTGCCTTTTACTTTGTTCAACCATTACTTTGATTTCCTCTCCACATTCCAAACACATTACACACTTATTCAAATGTGCGCACAAACTTCGCTGCTTCCCACATCATCCAATTGAAGGTCGCTCTCAAGTTGCACTTAGGCTCTTTTTTCTCTGACAAGGAGGTCCTCCTCTTGTTATTTAGGTGAAGGAGTGCCGATAATATACAGTTTGCATAGTGCTGGCGCCAGACTGACTCGCTGGGTATCTGACTGACTGAGGACTCCGGCAATTACTGGCTCCGCTCTTAAAGGGGCCGCAGCCACAAACCCATGTCCACTTTGGACTGAAGGAACAGCAGCAGAACAGCTCACAGCTTTCAGCTTCCACACAGAAGTCACCCTGAGAGCCTGTGAGGGTGAAAATGCCTGTTAAAACTAAATAAAGATGGAAGGCAAACTTCTTGAGAATCGAGCCGCTCTACTAGAAAAGACAGATCCAGTGTTTGGGATGAAATACTTGGATGTGAGTTATGATGTTGGATTTTACAAGTTTAAAACAAAGTCTACATATGTTGACAGTTATGCAGTCATAAGGTTTTAGAGTAAATCCTCTCTTCATGTTTGGTACAATCCCACATTATGAACATATGTCATGAAACACAGTCTGAAGCAGGAATGTAAAGATATCTTGTTAAAATGTTAATTTGGTGAAATTGAAAGTCACTCGTATGAGAGTGTTAAAAGTACAAGAGAAAGTCAATTAAACATATGTTTACATGTATATACGTGTCAACATTATCTTCTATATTCACTATCGGAATAAGAGTCTTTTTAATCAGAAGGTTGATAAAAATAAATACTTTTAAAAAGCACGTCTTTGGCTCTGATGCAGCACGTAATCTGCAAGGTAGCTAGTAACTAAAGTTATCAAATAAAGTAGCAGTGGAATAAAAAAGTACGATATTTTGGTTAGTTGGTTAGTTTGGTTAGTTGATATTGCACAGAGTATTCTGAACTTTTAAATCCTTATTTTATACAGAAAGTAGTGGAAATTTTAAATACAGTCCTGGGATCAGCAGTAAGAGATCGATATATGCGCAATTTTTTATCACTTGATGATCGAACAGCTGACCGTGAGTTCTTCTTGATAGATAACTTTAATTAACATGAGCTGTATTTCAGGAAGGAAATTGTTTTTGTGGCAGAAAACTCAATTATTTGTTTGGAATTTATGGTGGAAGTTAAACATGTCCTCTGTCCTAAAAGTCCACGTGGGAAGAGAACTTGTTCATGACACAGTGAATAAAATGTGTACAAACAGACAAACTATGACAACTGTAAGAACTGTATTTTCTGAACGTGTGCTGTGGTAGCAACCGTTGTATAAGACTTAACGTTCAGTCATTTCATTTCTCAGTTGATAGTTCAGGTTTAAGACCAGACAGCCGCCAACTTAACTGGAATTGTTTGTTGTGTTTCCAGATTCACCTCCTCCCCCGTACTCTCTGTCCCGTTCAGACGAACACAAGCCACTGGGTGAGTTTGGAAAAATGTCCACCACATTACAAAACATTGTCATGTCATCACTGTTATTTTTTTTAAACTGGAAACACAGATTGTCTTTGAAAAGCTGCCGACTTCACCTGTTCTCCTTTTTACCTCTTGATGAGCGTGACATCTAGAGTTTGAAAGAGGCGGGCTCTGTTTGTGTCTGCTCTTCACTCTGACTGACTGTATTTAGGTTAAAATAGCTTAGCTTTTTTTTCCCTAGCCCTAAACCCAAAATGTTTATACCAGCAAATCCTCACACTTGAAGGAAGGGATTCTGGAGAGAGATAGTTGATTGTTTAGTTCCATTCCGACCTCGTTGAATACCAACGTTCGACCCCAAATGTCCTCAGAATGAGACCTGACGATCAACTTTCTTTCTTCCTTCCTCTAAGAAGCTCTCACCAGAGAATATTTAAGGGAGAGTCTTATATTTTGCTTGATGAATGACTTGCTGTCGACTGATAATCTGGTTCTCACTCTTCGTCTTGTGCTTCCTCTTCCTCTCCTAGACTCAAGTCTGTCTTACACTGAACCTGTGCCCCCGCTCCCCTCCAGTCCGCCTCACATCACGCCAAGAGACTACACAGGTGAGACACGAGCATCGATACTGCAGACACACAAACACTGTGACCGGACAGATGTGTGTGTCACGGTGAAGAAATATGTTTTGGAAGCACAGCTGGAAAAAGTTTTTGTGTTGTGTGTGTGTGTGCACTTGCAGACGCACACACTCGTAGATGCAAACACACCGAGCATGCATCCTCTCTGACTGTTTACACATACGGGTAAATTACATTTGCTGGTGTTATTACGTTGTGCTTTCCTTCCTTTTTTTCAAAGCCTGTTAAGACAACCAAACACTCCCCTGCATAAAGCTCCTATTGTCAGGGAGGCACGGAGGGCCCGGTGGGGGTCCGGGGTCTCTGGCTATCTCGATGCCCCAGCAGTGTAGCCTTTCTGCCTCTCTCTCTCTCTCTCTCTCTCTCTCTCTCTCCCCTTTACTTTTCTACACAGCAAAATATTTCAGTGGGATGAAGCTGCAATAAGATCCCCGTGCATACTCCCAATCCCCTCTTCCTCTCCAGCCACCCATCCCCCTCTTTCCCTCTTTCTTCCCTCAAATCCCTCCATTCCTCTCGGCAATTGAGCAGTGGAAAGAGGCTGGCATTTTGGGGGCGGGGGAGCTGAGCGGCTCTGATGAGGCGGAGGTGTAGAGTTTTGTGTGTGTATATGTGGAAAGGGGGGGGGGGGCGGTGTGCAGGCTGAGGGCTGCGTTTGGACAGGAAACAGCCCCCTCTAGATGATGAAACTGGAGCTTTATTTGTTTACGTGCTGGGGTCGGCTGGAGAGGTCCTTGTAGCGTTAGAAGAAACCCACAAACCCACTCGATCAAGCCTCCCCGGGCTCACTTGTGGACGGTGTTGAAAGGCGAATGGGCACCTATGAAGTCTGTTTAGTGTAGTCACGGCATCACGGAGCTGTCTGAGGAGTCAGCAGGACCCCAGTGAGGCTCTCTCTGGGGTTGCTTTCCCTTCATGTGTCCAG
This sequence comes from Diplodus puntazzo, assembly GCA_963678695.2. NCBI lineage: Eukaryota > Metazoa > Chordata > Actinopteri > Spariformes > Sparidae > Diplodus > Diplodus puntazzo. The sequence continues at coordinate 36,613,606 of OZ023155.1, read as the reverse complement.
GAATTAGCTTGAGCCATGTTGTTAAAGCTGATGTTTAAAGTTGGAGTCATTTATTCTGTTGTTATCTTATGTTTGTTTTCCATGTTTATGGGCCGGGCCGCAGCCAGAACGTTAGAGACAGTGAGGGTCCTGGTTCCTCCCGATGGACAGCTCACTACTCTTGGAACAATTTGACCACAAACAAGATACTTTAGTTTCTTAGATTCTACTTTCTGGGTATTTTTTTCGAACATGAAGGTTTTTAAACTGTTTCAAAGACTTCTCCACAGTGTCAGGAAGAGAACTTTGTTTAATCAGTTGACTTCTTTTTCGATTAATCAATAAGTTGTTTGGTTTATAAAATTTCAAGGGTGAAAAAGCCCGAGATGACACCCTCACATCTCCTGTTTTGCCTACAACCCAAAATAATTCCGTTCACTGTCCTAGAGGAGTAAAATATTCACATTTAATAAGCTGGAATCAGAGAATTTTAACCATAACTTCTTAAAAGAATACTGAAACCCATTTATAGATTACCACAGCTTGTGATTAATTTAATAGCTGACAGCTAATCAATATGTCCCCCACAAACGCACTCAATAAGAGTGTCAACAACAGCAGCAGTTTGAGCGACTGAAAGAACATTATTTCCTTTACTATTTCAATGATCACTTCATAGATTCTGTCATTATTTCAGCAGTTTTGCTGGTTGTAGCTTCTTAAATGTGAAGATCTTCTTATCTCCTGTGTTATTTATGCCAATAGTTTAAGAATCTTTTGGTTGTCGACTGTCGGTTGACAAAATAAACAGTTTAAAGATGATTTCTTTGAGTTCTGGAATATTTTAACAAGATTTGTTCTTATTTCATTTGGCAGTTTATAGATTTATTGTAAAAATAATCATTCAGATTAATCAGCAGATTAACCGATGAGGAAAATATTTGTTAGTTCCACCCTGCCTACTGTCAAATGTACTTCTCAATGACTTCCCCTGACTAAATAGGGAGAAAAGGTGTTGTTTGTGGAAGCTGTGTTAAAAAAAATCACCCAGAGTCTGTTCTGTCGAGGTTCCCCGTCAATCAGAAGTCAAGTTTTATGGTGTGATTTTAAGCCATGTTCAAGCTGAGTAGTGAGAGAGGCGGCCTCCTATTGTCTGCCTGGTGAAACGAGTGGAAATAGATCGGTTTTCATACACGATGTGGTGTGTGCAGTGTTTGGGTGACTCTGTGTGTGTGTGTGTGTGTGTGTGTGTGTGTGTGTGTGTGTGTGTGTGTGTGTGTGTGTGTGGTCTGATCCCCTGCCCCCCACACCAGAACGCTGGAGCCAAGAGCTGGAGCTCAGGCCAAGAGCACGAGTAGGAAAGCAGAACAGAGGCAGCCAAGAAATCTGCATGTAGCTTTTGTTGTTAACTTCTGCAGGTTGTCAGACTTCTTCTACTTTGAGCTAAAGCTGGTGTAAGAACAGGAAATAAGCTGAACATGAAGCTCGTATCAAAGAATTGTCTGGAGCTCAAACAAAACCATTGATGTTGGTGAGACCTTTAAAGAGGGTAAATGAATCTTGTTTTGTGCAGGTGATCCTCTGGCAGCTCATCTAAAGCTTCTGATGTTTTCTTTAGAACAAATACAAGCATTGAACATGTTCTCCAGCACTTCAGCATCTTTGTTTTTACTCTTTTCAAACCGACTGTGTGCCCGAGCTTATAGAAAAAAGCAGTCTGCGGCAGGGTGTGGTCCATACATACCTTTGCCCTGGCCTCTTTTATCATTCGATCAGTTAACGTTCCCTTTAAACCGCAGCAAACAGCCCCGGCTTTGAAAAGAGGGAAATGTCTACTGGAAGTTTAGTAGGCTTATATCTGCACGGACCATCCCTGTGTGACTCGTGTCATTCAGCTGCTTCTTGTCAGTGTGTGTGTGTGTGTGTGTGTGTGTGTGTGTGTGTGTGTGTGTGTGTGTGTGTGTGTGTGTGTGTGTGTGTGTGTCTCTGTATGTGTGTTTGTGTGTGTGATAGGGAGACAGAGAGGGAGGAATTTCTGTCTGACTCAGTGATAAGATCGTCTCAGAGTACTCACATAGGGGTTCTATCAGGGCAGAAACACACATACACACACGCACACATTCACAAATCACGCGATTTGTTGGAGGGGAGACAAAGTTCTGCTGTTTTTCCTTCATAATTGCTCCATAACTTCAAGATAAAAAGGAGAGTCTGCTGTATAATATATCTGACAAAGCGTGTGTGGCTTTTTTTCTAACTGCACATTATTTGGACTATTTGCACTTCTGCATTTTTTCCCTTTCTGCTTAATAATCGCTTTCTTTGACAACAGACAAATAACTAAGTTAATCACTTGGTCATGAAATTGTTACTGACGTTCATGAGCCGATTTAATTTCGTGACAACGGTGTGAGATGTTGATGGTTTGATAACCATCTCAGAAAATGTCACGCTGTAATGAAATCACAGTATTTGGTATTACGCAAATATTATTGTTATTATCAGCTAGAAGAGTTTGTGTTTAGTTGCACCAGCGTTTTATCATAATTTCACAAACAGACAAAGTCAATATAAACTTAAAATACGTTTATTTTTTATAATTCAAATACATTAAAATTCAATCCCAGAGAAAAGTGTCAACCTCAGCCTGTAGGCTAGTAAATAAGTTTCCTACCAAACAGAAATCAATGGCAATTCAATCTGATTAGCAAGTTAAGTTAGCATGCTAAAAATTTGTACGATGTCAAACAAACATTCTAACTGTAAAACCATTTTTGCATGCCAGACCTGCATGGTGGCTCTATTGGCCGCCCCATATTCCTCAGAAGTCGGAGTTAGGTGTTGACCGTGTTCTAGAACAACAAATTGGAAAACCAGTTTTTGACAGGTTGCAAACACCAAAACAACATTTTCATAGCTAGAAGTTGGACTGTACTGTGTGTAAGACTGATATAATGAGACACAAATATGACAGAAGTGCTAATAAATTGTGTTTTTTATGGCTTTCACAGCTGTTGGTATGTGGAGCAGCCATCTAGGATTTTGAGGTCAGGGTTGGTGAGGTGCATCTTACTTTCCTTTTAAGAAATCTGACTTCAGGGGAACACACCATATCTATAGGCATATGCTTGCATTAGCATACTAGCATGCTAAAGAAAATGTGTTAAATCTCACAACAGCCAACATGCCTAACAGTAGGTTAGCACTTCAGAAATGTCACACCATTTAAATGATTTCCCCAATATATTAATAGTTCTTCATTTGCAGGTTAGTCAGTATATAAACAAACTGCACCATATGTTAGAATACGTTAACATTAGCATAATTACATGCTAAATGATAGCCTATTTGCCAAATCTAACTGGACTAACAGTGGTTGGTCACCATGTTATAGTTTGGCAGGTTAATGCACCATATAAATGAAAAATAAACAACAACATAAATCTGCAACGTTTCCTTGCTTAACATTTTAATAGTTCTTTGCTAGCAGGCTAAATCATCCTACGTATTAACAAATAGTGGGATTTAGCTAATTTCTAATGAACTTGGACGTTATTTATATTGACTTATATCTTGTTGCGGGCACTTCTAAACTTCTGTATAGTTCTGTCTTTCTTGAAGCAGATGCTATACAAGTCAGAAATTCCACATTTCTCCCCCTTTCCCTCTAATGACTGCTCATATTTGGAGTCTGTATGCAATTAGTCTAATTCTAACTCTGATGATAAACTCAGTTCTGTCATAAAATGTCGACTGTACCAGTGATAAACCCTTTTGATTTATGCAACACTATGTTGTGCAATGAGCATTACAGCCTCAGAGCTCTTCTAGCTTAAACAAAGTACACGTTTACTCTTGTTTTCACCAGCGTTTCACTCTGCGATGTATATTTTTATTTTAAGGGATCAAGAGACAATGCCAAAAACTAAGTGATGTTCCTGCAGGCTTTTACCATCTGACATCATTGTACATGTCAAACATTCGTCCACCTTGTTGTCATTAGGCTCCGGCTTTTGAACATGTGGAAACAAGTAAAGCAATGATACTTAGTGGACATTAGTGCGGCCTAGATGCACTGAAGTAAGACAAGAAGACTGCTCCCTCTCTGCCCTCAGTAATCATATTTTGGTGGCTTGTTTGCCTAAGCAGAGCAAGGTATCAGCCAAACATCCTGTCTCAAAGCCCTGTCTGCACTCGCTGCTGCATTAACCCCATGAATTGGCCCTTTGACTGATGGGGCACGGCCCAGGAATGTTGGGAAATTGGGAAGGTGAGGAGGGGGAGTAGGGTCTCTGAGTGAAAGAGGCGGGAGGGGGATAAGGGGGTCTGACTCTGGAGAGTGACATCTGATACGTGTTTGAACATATCGCCGTTAATACTTAAGGAACACGGTGCTGAACCGACATTCTTGGAAGTTTGGGAGACAGTTTTAAGAGTTTGACTGCGCCGTGCTGTTTTTGTGAGTTTAGTTCAGAGAGTGTGAAGCTTTGCAGGTCAGTCCAGGTTGGACAAGGTTTTCGCAAATGATCTACTGAGGCCTTGCCGGTCTACAGTCAGGATTTAACTCACAGAAGTATGAAGATTAAACGAGACACCCTCTCAGAATTCGTTTGAAATAATGCAAAGACAGAAAGTAAACAGCCACGTTCAGCTGCGCGCAGTGAGAATCTATCCATCTAAGTCCGGACGGGTCCTCTCAGTGACCTGAACCTCCAGCCTGTTTGCTGGCACGCGTACAACACTTGCTCTTATGCCTGACTGAGACACATTAGACTATGGAATTCAACATCAAGTGCTGGCCCATTAAGCATTTGCCATTTCCTCAAATATTTTCCATCATGGCTCTTTTTCACCACAAGCAGGCCACGCAGCCGGGGACGCAGCTCATAACTCACCCGGAGCTCTTTTCATCTCATTTTTTAACTCGCTTTTTGAACGTTTTCACATTTTAGGCCGAATGCCAGAATGTTAACGCTGTCATTACAACTCTCTCTCCGTTTATTTACATGCACCTAATTCACAACAGCAAATACATTTCGAAGGAAACTGTTGAGGAAAACATTGTTAAAGGGTAACTCCACCAATTTTACACATTGAAGCGTGTTTACAGGCCTTAGGGAGCGTGACTGCGTATGTGAAAAAGAGAAGCATAAAGCCTTTTGTGGCTCCAGAGGAAGCTGCATGTAATCTGATAAACTGCCTACAGTGATGTCACCATGTTGCATTGTGGGTGATGTATGCACCACGTTCTGACTGAGACACATAAGTACCCCTATATGGTCTGAAGAAAGAAAAGGAAAGGAATGACCATTTAGTTGTAAACCATTGTTTGTTATGTTATCATTAACAGGTATTAAAAGTTTTTCTTCGCCCCCCTGATTTTGGAAATCATACACTGAAATAAACCAAGTATAAAACAAATTAAATATGAACTATCCGCTCCTACTGACTGTAGCGTTATTAAAGTTTTTATAGTTACATTTAGCCAGTGCCAACACTCGGGCAAGGTTTAAGGAAAGATTGTGGTCTTGGTTTAATACAGAAAATGTCTGCAGTGATTAAAATCAGGAAACACAACGTGATTGTCAACATCTGACAAAAACCACAGTCTCTCCTTGACCTCAAACCACAGACAGGACTCAGGATGCAGACCTCACTTTCTGGTGTCAAAGTCCTGCTCATTGTTTGTCCATCATCTGCTGCAAAAAGGGTTTTTTTTATAATCTGAAAAGTCACAACAACAGCAGACTGAGATTCTTGGTTTTCCAAAATGGCCAACATACAAATGTAGCTGCCTCAAGCATCATGTTGGTTACCAGAAAATGGCATTCAACAAAGACTTGAAGGTGTCTGAGTGTGATTGGTTTGAGACGTGATTGGTTTCTTTATAGATGCAACATTGCTTTATGTACTTGTTGAGCGTGCAGGCAGTTACCACAGTGTTGAGAGAAGCATATCATTTACATTTTCAGACATACTGCAACAAGTTCATGGATTTAAGAAGTGTTATGCATCAGATGAAGTCCTGATCCTCATGCAGACATGGTCTGATAGTGTGACGAATCACATTATGTTTTTATTAGCTTTTCTCCCTTGTCTTGCCGTCCCCGTCTCTTTTCCCTTTTACTGCTCTTTGTCTCTGTGTTAATTCGACATCTGCCCTGGTAGCCTCTACTGTTTGTTGTACACACGTTTTCGCTCTCTCTCAGTCTCTTATCCTGTTTCTCTCCGTCTTTCTAACTCTTATTCTCGCCCCTCTCTTTCAGTCCATGTTGTCAGGCCATCACAATTTAAAATAAGGTTTAAATTACAGGACTGGCTGTGGCTTTCCGTTGTTCCCTCAGAGTTTTTGCCAACCCGCAATTTGGCTTTTAATGGAATCCTGCCATGCTGCTGAACCTAAAGATTCTTTGCAGATGTCGACAGGCTCTGACTCTAAGAAATGTTGGAAACTGTCGCCTGTGCTGCGAGCGCTGAAAGCAGCGCTGAGTTAAGACTGAAGTATGTTTGAGGGAGGTGACAATTTCAGGGGTTTTCAGCCGATGTAGCTGCTTGATGTAAGCGAGAACAACTGCGTATGTGTGTGTGTTTTTGTGCTTCACCCGAGAGTTCAACCAAACACATGCACTATTCAGGCTTTGCTATCAGATTTTGCAAACTGCAAACTCATGTGTGAGCATCGTGGAGTACAGTCATGTGATGATCTAGCCCTGACGTAACCCACTTAAAGAGATATAAGATGCAACTTCTTATGCTCCAAAGTTGTTTGTCCAACCAGGAAGCTGAAGTGTTTAATGTACAGCATTTCTCCGTTAGCTCCCTTATTATTATTACTCAATGCTGAGATTGAACACGGGATGACTAGATCCTGGTTCATTCTTAAATGATGTTAAAAGTTGTCTTTTAAATAGATCAAATGATGATTTCCTGTTTGCAGTGACTAAATAATTTGTGATTAACACAACAGAAGCGAAATTTGTTGTTTGCAATGTGATTCTCAGTCCAGTCTCAGTTCAAAATACTGTTTAAATGAGCACAACAATGATCATCATACGCAAAAGATCTGTTAAAAGTCTTAGATAAGACTACCTAAAGCAGCTACAGGGGATTTTGTGTTGATTCTGGCGCCCCCTGTGGTCGAAAGTAGTATGAGCGCTACCTCATCCTGTAGTAAAGATCTTGGCCAGCAATGAGCTACTGTTTGTATTTTTCAGCGCTGTAAGATTAATCACTGTCTGTAATATCATGATGACGAAACAAAATGAACTTTGTTTTGGTGCTGTACCACCAGACTACAGAGTATCTTCTTTCCTCTGGCTGTGAGACTCTTCAGTTCATCCTCAGCACTCTGTTATACAAAATAATTTCAGAATGTATGACATATTGGACCTGAATAAATCAGAATCTGACCCAGTGACGGGCTCTTAAAATGACTGTAATACATGTACAGAAAGTGCTTATGTAAGTCTTATAGAATCCAATTAGACTGAGAGGATTTCATAACGAGTTAGAAACTTCTCATCGCATTCAAATTCATGGATGTGCAGCATAAATCAATATTTCATATAAACAATCAATCAACTGAATATCTGTCATGTGAGCGGTTGCTATAGTAGCGACGAAGTCACAGATCGTCAGACTGCAGCTCCTCTCCTTCAGATCATTGTTTAGGTTTTACAGCCACAGCTTTAGTGTTTTTAGAGTCGTTTTCAGCTGGACCATAGCTGTTTTCTGCAATAAATCTCCGAGAAGCTAATTAGCAACTAGCCAGTGAACATAGTGCCAGCCAGACATTTCTCTCAGGAGTTGTTGGAGACTGAAAGAGGTTTAATACTGGACTTAATGTGTAACTAAGAAACTGCTCACTAACATGTTCACAGTATCAGTGAATAGTACAAAAAGACGTCTTGAACGCTAATGCAGAATGTGTTGGCACTTGTTTTTATCCACATTGTCTTCGTAACACTTCGTTCTCACAGTCCTCGCTGCACCTCCTGACTGTTTGAGTTATGTTTAGCGATTGTGCTTTGTGTTATCAGTCCACATATCAGCGCGTCTGCACTGAGAGAGTTTCAAATTCTCCCAAATCAAGTTTTAGAAGGAATTTCATAATTCCTTCTTCATGGTGGAACAAATGGATCCATTCCACCAATAAATGTGTGTAATTATGTTGTGAGGAGTGAAGGCCATATAGTCGGACCACGTGAGGCTCAATGAGAGACTTGTCAACTTGACCCCAGTGACTGGCTGAGCGGGGGGAGGAAGTGTCGAGGAAGAGGGCCTGTCCAGGAATGTGTTGGGAGGGGAGGCTTGTCAACTGCACGGCTCGGCTTCTCTCTGTCTGCTTTTGTGTCTCTGTTCAGAGTTAAATCATCTTTCTTGAAGGAGTCTGTGGGAAACTAAAGTCTGGTTGTTCTTAAGAAATAACGGATGGCCTTTCGTGAAGCAGCAAAGTGTGTCTCGATCAAGGCTGATTTAAGTCTCTGCTGCGGTGCCTCTGTAGGTAAAAGACCAGGTTTTGTCTGCATCTCTCTAACCACATGTTATAGGGGCTGAACATGAAGTGTGATTGAGCTGCCGTGTTGTGTTGATCCTGCAGACAACATGCAGCAGCCTGACTGTTATCAAAAATGCTCCACATCTAAGCTCATACTCTTCTAGCAGTGACATTTCCAGCTCAAACGTTGACTTTGATGTGATCGTTTCCACCCTTTTCTGTCACAAGTAGAATGAATGAACACGGTTACATCAGGAACAGCAGGAATGCACGGCGATCGATCAAACAATCCTACTGTAACACTGGTGCAGCAACATTGAGGAGATTCTCTGCAGAACAATAAATCACTTCATGCTGGAGCTGCTGTGACACCTTAATATACTGTAGAAGTATAATTAAGCTCCGGCCACACCCTCCTCCTGCTAAGTTGCATTAAAAACAGTTGCTGTTGGAAATAAACTTGCTTCAGCAAGACAGTCAGTCCGTCCGTCAGTTCTATTTAGATTAATTCAGGTTCAGAAATTGAGGAGGTTGTCCCACCAGCCGAGAACGCACAGTGCGTTTTAGCTCATTAAGCTAATAAAGCCCTGAGGTAGTTAGCCGTCATATAGGAATTATAATAGCTGCAGTGCATCATCAGTATTCAAGTTCACTGTCGATCTTCACTTGTAAGATGTTTTTCATGGACTCACTGACAAATTCTCGATCTTTAGTGGTTGTGGTGCACAAAACAAGCTGCACTAATGAGAGCTTTGTGCTGGAGTCACTGAAACTGAGCATTTGAACAACAGCTAAACTAGTACCTTTGCAGAAACTGATTTATATTGTCAATTTTCCTCATTCTGAGCTTTGCAAATGAACCAAAAACAAAATGTTTACAGGAGGAGAACCTGGATTCTGAACCCTCACTTTTTCTCCAAATATTAAAGACGCAATATGTAAGATTTGTCCACCTTTCGAATTCATGCTCAACAAACAGGGTGCAGCAAATCAAAGTAACTGCCAGCTGCTGCTAACTCTACCTGCCCTTAGCTATTTAGCTCAGTTAGCCATGCAGCTAGCAGTCCAGACTGGGAGCTCAAAGCACAGGATATTTGGACCAGAACGGGCCGCAGCTAGCTGGTCATTTTTAACGACATAAAAGAGGAAAAGTGTCAACAATGGTACATAATCAATAAAGTTTCTAATCAGTCAGTTTTCAGAAAAGAACAGCAGTCAGGCTGTTCGGATGTTCGACAGGCAAACTGTGTCTTTAACTGTAATCATGCAGCTGAACTGAAAACGTCAGAATCAGCTCAGTTTAAAATAGTTTGATGCACACTGTGACAACACGACCTCGATGTCTCAGTGGATGATGTACAGCACGGCAGCAGAGTTTGTCCGGGATGATGTCTGCAATCCTGAGACAGTCCTTGGCTTAAGTTTTCTGGCACTTTGAAGTAGCAGCAACAGAAATGCAGGAAACTGGTTACTTTCTCTCTTCCTCTTGGAGGAGCTTTCCAAACTGCCTCCGAACACGTCTTCCTAGGAATTTTACCGGGGCAGGCTGTAACTTTCCTGCGGCTCAGTTGACCTGCAGGTTTAAGGAATGTGGTCGTCTGTTTGTATGAAATGATGGATGGCTGTTTGAGAGTTGTATTTCTTGTGTTATTATCTGAGAAGCGGAGAAAGATGTCTTGTTGCACGCTGCAGCAGGCGTCATCACAAAATCCACTTTACAATGGAAAAAGAGAGGGAAGGAGTGTGTGTGTGTGTGCCTGCGTGCCAGAATGTGTGTGTGTGTGTGTGTGTGTGTGTGTGTGTGTGTGTGTGTGTGTGTGTGTGTGTTTGTGAGCGAGGGCCCCGTTGTGTTGGACTGTAAAGCTCATGTCTGGCGATAACGCAGCCCTCTGATGGCAGAGATAGTCGAGACGCCAGCTTAAATGTGGCTTGCTGGATTGAAGTTGCTCTGTAATGATAGTTGTCTCAAACAACACAGAACCTACCATTTGTAGCCAGGGAGGGGTGTTTTCTTTTTTTCCCCCCTCATTTTGTTTTATTTCGAGTTTTTTTTTTTTTTTTCAATCTTCAGGGGTAAATTTGAGGAAGTTGAATCAAAACAAAGCATCTCAGAGGCGAGCGACAATGGTCAGTAGCCGAATTCTAGCCTCCCTTCTCGTCCCTCTGTCCCCCCCCGACACTCCCTCCCCTCCTCCCCCCCTCTCCCCAACCCACCCACTTCTTTCAGCACAGTGGAAGAGTCTAATAACTGGAGGGGAATCTAATCCTTGGCAATGGATGAAAGACGAGGGTCTCCCTCCCTCCCTCTCTTTCTCACAGTCTCTTTCTCTCTCTTCATTTTTTCCGTGAATGCTGGTTATGCTTGGCAGGTTCTCTCCCTCTCTCCCTCTCATTTTCCCGCTCCCTCTTTCACCCAGTCTCTCTCTCTTTTCTATTTTGTTTTTTACTCCTCTACTTCCCCCCTTTTTTTCCCCCTCAACTTTCTTCCTCTCCGCGCAGGTGAAGGTTAGCAGGAGGAAGCCTCCTCTGCTCAGGCAGAGAGGAAGCGCAGCGAGTTTACAGGAAAAGTTTGGGGAGATATGTGTATTTGTTTTATTGGCTGAGAATTTAATGATAGAATTGATCACAAAGCTACAGCCAGTTAGCTTAGCATCAAGACAGGAAACAGGGGGAAACAGCTAGCCTGGCTCTGCTCTGTACATGTGAAGCATAAAACATGAGAATAGTCCAGTTTTCTAATTGTATATGTTTGCGTAAGGTGTGTGCTGTCATTTTATACAGAGAAGTGTCAGTATTCGTTAAATTAAAACTACCTGTATACAGGAAACTACTCAAATTTGGGGTCTTGATCATCCTTTCAGCATTAAACCTGACATCGAACTCAGCGGGGTGCTGGGTGCAAAAACTGAAGATACTGTCCAGAAATTGAAAGCATACCATGTTGTTTTGTCTTGTAGGCTCTTCATGGGTGGCGAGCAAAAAGAATATATTCTGCTTCACGTCACACTCACTGTAACAGTTTGGGTCCGTGTTTCTCAGTTGATGTAGCGTTGAGCTGCAAAAGGTCAAAAGCGTGCCGGAAAACAGGAAACGGCAGAAAGCAGCATGGAGGTCACTGACCATGTTATGATGGTTACTTTTTTAAATAACTTTTAGCCCAGTCTCTTTTTCAAACTCAACATCGACTGAACAATGGTCGAGCCCTGCTTCAAGTTCACGTGCCGTTGAACTCAACATTAACACTTGTCATGGCATTGCACCTGAAAGCATGTCACCCTGGTTGTCATGTGTCGATCACAGGTATCGAGTCTGAGATGGTGCCGATAAATACCTGCAATTGCTTCAGAGTCATTTAACCCAGAAACAATTATACCTTTTCACGTTGGAAGACAAAAGCCAGATGTTGGTGGGTAATTTGTCTCGTGTAACGACTCTAATAAACACGTTAGGCCCTGTTTATTTAATTTGCACGAGTAACGATTGTACAGAGGATCAGTTCAGGAACTTCCTGGAGTCTTGTCATCACAGAGGGCAATACGCAAACACTCTTAGATGTCCCGTCTCCTTGTGAACAAATAATCTGGTGCACAACGCCCCATGAAACTACAAATTGTTGTTTCCACACTTGCCTTTTCTACAAATTCAGCAAATGAGATACAACTTGTTAATTAGAGGTCTTCAGAAGTGCCCCCCCCCCCCAGTTTCCAGTCTTTATGCTAAGCTGAGCTAACCATCTGCTGGCTGTGGCTTCATCTTTACTGTACAGACTTGAGCGCTGGTAACAAACTTCTCATCAAACTCTCAGCAAGAACGCGAATAAGAGTATTTCCTGAAATGTCTAACTGTTCTGTTGCGACGGGAGAAGCGAGGATGACGAGTGTTGCACTTATTGTTTGGAGCTGACAGTCTGCGTGGAGCTGGCAGGAAACCGACCGCCTGACCTCTGACCTGTGATTGCTACTGCTTTTTATCAGCTCACAAACAAACCGGGTCCCGACGTATAAGATGTGGATTCCTGTGATTTAATTACAGCTGTTGTTTTACATTCCTCCACTTTATCTCTCCACCTTTGTTCAGGCCGTGGATAAAAACAACCGTGAAGCGTACTGGCTGTTTGGATGAGATTGGCACTAACAGACAGTGATTTTGAAATGAAATAACAAAGGCTACTTATCTAATTGGTAAACAGAGCTGTTAAATGGTGGTCGGCCTAAACGCTTGCAGGACGGCGTAATTGCTGCCAGCCCTCACATACAGACGCGGGCATGCACGTTCATGCAGTCGCGCACAGTTTTTCGACTTCCTCCGCTCTAACATAAACATACTGATAACCTTCGGTTTGAACCCGCCTTTAAAAAAAATTCCATTGAAGACGTCGGACGTCCTCCTCCCTTCCTCCCCCCCTCTCTCCCTCGCCATTCTCACACGAGCTCATTATACCTTGAGCTGGATGATAGCCAGGCTGAGCACGATGACACTAAGGACGGTGCCAGAAACATTAAACATGACATGCTGTACCACTCGCGCTGTCAAACACTGTGGAAATCATGATGGAGTGCTTTATACTTCACAGCTTATCAGTCTATCCTCGGAAGACTCTGGTGCCAATGTTAAATGTGGCATTTGTCCGTTCACAGCCTTTTGACGACCTTTTAAACTTTCACAACGTTTTATTTGTATCCCAATGCTCCCTGATACAAAGAAATATAAGTGGAAAATAAAGTTTGATGTGCGAAGGCTAGCTGATTAGCGTGCTAACTTCTACTGTCATAACTGTCTGTCATCACTTCCTGTTGATACATTTCTTTAATGTTTACAAGATGACAGTTGCTCTATTTAACTTGGCAGGAAAGCCAGCATGTTTCCGGTCATTTTCCCAGAATTGATCACGAAGACCAAGAGTCCAAAAGCCAAAGAGTCCTCATTTACTGTCATAAATATTTACATTCAAGAAGCTGGTACCAGAAAACCTAAAAAGTGACCTAAACAATTATGGAAAATTTCTTTCAGTCGACTAGTCACAGCTCTAGAATCACATCATATACTTGAGTTTGGGTCTTTCTCTTTGCAGTACACTAACACTGAATGCATTAAACACTTAAAAGGCAGGATTTAATACTATATCTTCTGCAGCATCATTCATTATATGACAGAAATTAAAGTGCACAATGTCTAAAAAACCCTAAAAAGTCCCAGTTTGTTTTATGTCCTGGGAATTAATTTGATCGTGAGCTCATAAAGTCTCCCTGTGTTTCCCCAGACATGTTTGTGTTACCTTATTACAGGGAAGAGCATGGCTTGTAAAAGTGTGTGTGTTTTTATATGTGTGTGTGTGTGTGTGTGAAAGAGAGAGAGAGTCAGGAAGAGATAGAGTGAGAGAAAGAGAGAGATCCTGCGAGCTGAGCAGCCTGCTCTCTTATTGGAGAGCTGTAAAAAAACTCCAGACCGCAGGAGTTGCCAGCCTGGAATTCACTAATGACACACGTGGGCCTCAGATGAGAAGTGCAATTTTGTGTGTGTGTGTGTGTTATAGTCATACTGTTTGGATCAGAGGGCCCAATTTGTGTGTGTACGTGTGCTTGTGTGAGGCCCTATCTCATCATCTAGTGTGTGTGTGTGTGTGTGTGTGTGTTTGCGTACAAACACCCACACACATCTCCTCCCGCTCTTCCCAGCAGCTCCACGTACCACCACCACCACCTCCTCTTCTGCCCCCCCCCCCCCCCCCCCGAAAACAAAAATGGCCGCTGTGCAAACATAACACACCTAGCCTAATCTCAGTCTAGTTTCACCCGAACGCAGCAGCTTGTTAACGGGAGAAGCGCGGCAGCCGCCCCAGCCCCTGGCGGATGAAGAGGGGGTGCTCTCTGGAATATGAAAGGAATGGGGCCACAGGCACATGGGTCTTTAAATCCTCTGTGTCAATAGAGTCTCTGGAGCAAAATAATGGCATCACTCTGTGTGGGAGTTAATGTGAGCTGATAGCATGAGGGCTGGGGGTTCAAGGGTTCATGGGCTTGCGCTTGGTTGACAGAGAGCTGAATGCTTTCCCTCCCGCCCCCCCCAACCCCCGACTCCTCCCTCCACCGCTCTCCACCTCCTCTTTAACTGCGGACCTGAAGGAGTGTGATGGAGGGAGACGATGAGGGATGTCAGAGGAGGAAGTGGGCTGTTCAGCGTTGGCAGTTTAGACTCAGATGAGTGAGGAGAAGCATGAATAAATGAGTGGAGAAACATGGCGAGGGCTGACGCTTGAGGGGTCACTGAGTGGTTTAATGAGCGCGGAAACGTGGATCACAAACAGTGGAGGAATGTGGCGAAGTACATTCACTCAACTCCTGCACTTAGATATTCGAGGCACTGAAGTATTTTCATTAGGTGTGTACTTTTTATCGATCACATTCATTGTATATAACAGTTTTACAAACACTGACAACAGGGAACATTTTACTGCACAGTGAGTATTATTATACTTAACTGATGATACTTTGCTAAGTATATTTGTATCCTATAATTGAGGAAATATCTTGTGTCTACGGGTCAAAGGTTGTACTGAATTTTGCACATTAATCAGTTGGATGAGTTATTTTCCTTTGTCAAGTAAATTAAAATGAGTATTGACTTGAATCAATAGGACGGATTCAGTCGGATCAATGAGACTGTTAGAGTTCTGATGGCAATAGCATTCTAGTTTTAAAGCAGAGCTGCCCGAAGTGGAGCCTGCGGGCCAGAGTTGACCCGTCAGAATGTGGGATTCTGCTCACAGATGTTTCTGTTGAAAAAGTCACATAAATCGCTGTTAATGCTGTGTTATTTTTTTCTTTACATATGTAGGTTCCCTCATTAAAGCGACAGTTGATTAAGGGAACTTGCATCTTAATAATATAATTCGGTAGCTGTTTGTTTCTGGCCCCTGACCTCACCATTAAGCTTCAGTTTTGGCACCCAATAACTAATAAATGTTCATGTCTTTGAACACTCATCTAATGAAGTCATAAAGTGTGAAGAAACACTTGTCTTGTGGTATTTCATGGTGATGAAAACACCACAAAGTCCGACTGATGATGTAAACTCCTCATAAATCATGACACATGGCTCACCACTATTTTTAATAACGATGTTGGGTAATAATATCGATGATTCAGGCCCTTGTAATCAGATAGCAGCCGAAAACAGAGAATGAGTATCCGATAGTGTGGCTCATGCTTTCTTGCGGACTTCCTCTCCCATCCTCCCCTTCAACACATCATTCCCCTCCCCTCCAGAGGAATTAATGCCATCAGAGGTTGTAAGCATTAATTCTTCCTCCTCTTTTCTTCCCCTCAGACTCTGGTACCTCCCTCCCCATGAGACACTTACAAGCCCCTTTCTCCCCATTTGAATCTCCCTCTCTATCTGTTCCCATCTTGTTTTTTTCTGTTGTCGTTTCTTGCACTGATGCACCGATATTTGTGATCAAATGTGGGGAGGAAAGTCAAAAGTTGCCAGAAAAATAAGTACTTTGCAAACATTAATCCTTCCTCCTCTTTTCTTCTCCCCAGACACTGGTACCTCCATCGGCTCCTCGACTTCCGGCGGACATCGCTCCCACTGGTGCAGCGTCGCCTACTGGGAGCATCGAACGCGCGTGGGTCGCCTCTATCCAGCTTACGAGCCCTCGCTCAACATCTTCTATGACCTACCTCAGGGCACGGGCCTCTGCCTTGGCCAGCTCCACGCCAACGCCTACCACAGCCGCCGAGAGGACCCAGGCGGACACGGCACATCGGGTCTTCATGGACATCACAGTCATGGAAGCGGAGGGAACAGCAGCGGCAGCAGCAGCAGCAGCGTGCAGCAGATTCGCAGTAAAATCGGTTATGGCATCGTGCTGAGCCGCGAGCCGGACGGAGTGTGGGTGTACAACCGCAGCCAGCACCCGGTGTTCATCCACTCGCCCACTCTGGACCCGCCCAGTGCCCGAGGGCTGAGTGTGAAGAGGGTGATGCCGGGCTTCTCCCTCAAGGTGTTTGACTATGAGCGCTCCAGCTGGATGGCGGAGCACGGCATGAAGCCAGAGAGCCACGAGGGGCCCTGGGACCCCCACAGTGTTCGCATCAGTTTCGCTAAAGGATGGGGCCCCTGCTACTCCAGACAGTTCATCACTTCCTGTCCGTGCTGGCTGGAGGTGCTACTCAACAACCACAGATAGCACACAGACACTCACAGACTCACCTGACCCAGTATCCTTATTGTAATCTACCTAGATTTAATATAAAGTTTATATATTATATGAAATATATTATACATGTAAATACTTGAGTCATTTTTATAATGCAATTATTTATGTATAGTGTAATGTGTATATGGACAAAGTAAAAGGAACAAGAATATGCACTTTTGATTCTATATATGCATTACAGTTTCTCAGTGTCATTTTGTAAACTGTTCAGATAAAACAAACCTGGTTTATGTTCTCATGTTTTAGCAATTTCATCAAAAAGTAATGCCATACACACGTTGTCAATAAAGTATTTGTATTAAATGAAGCTTCCTGTGGTCGTCTCATGCGCGTCTGCCCGAAGTATCTAGTTGTATTCTTTGACGTAGAGGTTTATGTCTGTAATCTTAGATGCTCCTTTCATACTTGCCAACCTCAAGACCTTAAAAAAATGTGAGGATTTCGAAACCACAGCAAAAGAGTTTAAAGGACTGTGTTTCCTGCATTATGGTGACATTTAAAGGATGGAAATAACAAAATAATATGTAAAATACAACTGCAGGATGTTAAGGAAGCATCACAAATAATTATAATTTTACCTTTAAATCCCAGAAAACAACACAGAATTGTCCCCCTCTAGTGTAAACTTGTGTGTATCTGTGGCAAGTAATATGTAGCTCTTTTCATTTATTCATTCTCTTTTGCCCTGCCCTTAAGGAGTCTGTGCACCCCAACCCCTGTGAATTGGCAGAGAAAACGAGGTGGCAGATTTTACAGCCCCTTTTCTACGAAATCTAATCTAAAAAACGGTAATTCGTTCCTGCAGGGCGTCTGAAGGAAGGTAACCAGCAGAGGGTAATGAAAGATGGGAGTCTCCAAAGAAAGGGTTGGCAAGTATGGCTCCTTCCGGTCCGTACAGGAAGTGTTAACGGTTCTGATTGGGTGACATCCATGGAACGAGCCTCTGTTTTGCTTTCAGGTTCTACCTGCTGTTCTGGCCCCTCCCACCGCGTTGACAGTTACATCACATGCTTGAAGCCTACATAAGCTCGGTGGTTTCAAGACAGCTTTCTCGCTCTTTTTGTTTGGTCTTTGATTGTGTTTGTGCCTTTGTTCACTGTACACATGGTTTAGTATACGTTTTCCAGGCATCCAGCTGCCCCACCCACTGTACTGTTTGGGTGTGGTTGCTGTGTGGCCCTCCTGAATGAGCAGGACGTGGAGGCTCCTCCACCTCTCGCACCCTAAGGGGAATCACATCCCAGACCAAAGTCACTCATGTGAATGTTCGAAAGTTCGTCTTCGCTCATGTGAACCAAAAATCTCTCAGTATTTGAAACGGAACGATCAAAGCACCTTATTTGTTTGTCGTCTTCTGGCATCAAAATTAAGAAGCATCACATAATTATGAAATTAATGTGTAGGAACAATAAAACATGTCATGACAAAGACTGTGACTCTTTAAAAGCTGTATGAACCCTCCACTGGGGATGTTGTGTTTTCTCCTAAAGGTTTACACTTTCAGTGGAAATTGTTGACTGTGAAGACAGAAAATACTGAGGAAATCTTCAGTTATCTTCTACTTCAGTATCACTCATAAAACAAAGCCAACGCCGCTGCAACACAGCTTTCATCACTTTTAATCACAGTGAAAAAAAGAACATAAACATGGTGACGTCAGGATGATAGAGGTTATCTGGTGTGTGTTGCAGCAGTGCAATAAGATGGTTAAACACTCACCTTGTCAGGTAAAACTTAGCTCGAGGTGACATGATCACACTAGCTTTATTCGCTGAGGGACTCTGGAAACAATGCATGGTCAAAAATAAGTACAAACAATGAATTCAAGGGGTTTCTTGCTCAAGTAAAAGAACATTCTGTCACTTTAGCAAGAGTAAATTGTTCTAATGGGTGAAGGTCCTCCTCAAACAAACTGAGTTTACACACGATGTGATTTCATTTAATCAAAGTCACATTACTTCTTATAGATCAGGGAGAAGAAATCTTCGAACTGGGAGAACCCCAGTGTGAAGACGACCACATGGCCAGTGACACTCAGACAAAACTTGATGTTAAATGCAGATATTATGCATAAAACAAACAACAGTTTTTATCAGAATGCATTTATTATGATATACTCCACATTTCTTACTTTTATATTTATTTTCACGGTCCTGCTTTGGGAAACAAAGGTGGTACGGTATGATTTGCCTGATGTGGCACAGATATAAAAATACTGCAGCGTGTGTAAATTCATATTGTGTGATTAGGGGCGGCTTCATCTCTGTTTAACATGTATGCGGGTGTTTTTATGTGGTTGCATGTATGTGTGAGTGCAATGACCAGTTTACTGTAATGAGATATTTTGTAGTAAAGACCGTGAGATGCATTTAGAAGCTCTGAGAAGCTAAGTGGAAATTTGAGCTTAGATTTTTTTGATTATACTGTTCCTAAAAGTCAAGGATGAACTTTCAGGCTCTGATGTTTTGTTGTTTTGCGTCAGTACGTATGCACAAGCTTTCATAACGTATGCACTACATACTTTAGTGTTCAAACCGTGTGACTCATGATCCAGTTTAACTATCTTCTTGGCATTAAAAGGGATCAGTGGCTATGGAAAACAGTTCGAGGCGTCACTGTGCCAGTGGTAAGAAAATAAAGTGCATAACTGAGAGATTACACAACAAACCACAGCAGGGCTCAAACCGACTCTGCTCGGAGAAAGTTCTGTGTTTAGAGCGTAATGGCATCCTGTTGAGTCTTTCAACAACACAATCATTTATGGAAAGTCATATTTGTGTTAGAGCAAGAACAGTGAGATGAAAAAGCGATGTAAGCAGTTAAAGAACGATTCCAGAGAGTTTAAGAAGCAGCGCCTCGCTCGGCTCTGGCAGTCTGGCATTTTTGTTTGTGACCCTGAACCTCTCCAGGCTGCTCGCTGAAACCTGTAATTAACTTTAGCTGTAAAAGTAAAGAGGGGTTGATTACAAAGTCGCAGCACTCCTGAGGAAAAGTGAAGCATTGCAGCATTCAGAGATCTCTCTCCTGGGTTCAGAACCATGTCACAGAAGAAAGGACACAACGAGCAGTCACACATGTACGCTGGATGAACAGTGTCCTTCCTTCTTAACTCTGATTTGTATGTAACAACATTCAAAACTGAATAAAGCTCGAAAAGCTCTGGGCATTCCCATACAACCCCCAAAAATTCCAATGTATATTTCAGTCGAGTCTCCTCTCTGCTTTTCCAGGCAAAGTGTGGGATTTGTGGTCAGGATACAATGGAAGGATTCAGAGGAGGGAGCGTGGTGGGAGAGGCGCTGCTGGCAGAACTCGTCCAAAAAACGTACCGTGTTTCTCTTCCATCTCTTTTTTTTGGTTTTCTCATCTGAAAACACCCGGTCTCCTGTCTTAATTGTTTTCTTTTGTCAGGACTCAGAGTCACGGAGACGATGAAATGGATCCCAGGCAGCGAGCGGCACACGGAGGAGGGTTTTTTGGCCCTCGTCTTCGGGGCTGCGGTGTGTGCTGACCTCACAGTGAACTGAAGGAAAATGGGCAAATTCTGCCGCTGGCTCTGCGGCTCCACCCCTTCACCATATAATTATCCCTGTCCAGATTATGATGTTATAATTATGTTAATGAATGCATCGGGGATGGGTAATTAATGGAGACATTTTCTGTTTTTGCTGCAAACAAGATGAGCGATGGCCTCGAGGAGCCGTGTGTTTACAAGTCTGCTCTCTTTACCTGCAAATCACTCGTGCTTTATATTCCTCAGAAGCAGGGTTTCGTCTCCTGAGACACAGCGTCCTCATGTTGGGACGTTACATTTCAGGTTTTCTGCACATTATACTCCATTCTGCTTAATTTAGACCTGCTGGCCTCTTTCATGGACCCGTTTCTGTCATCCAGTCATAGCAAAAGCACAATACATTAATTAGAGCAAAAACAAAATTCCAGTCCTGAGGCTGAAGTGGACAAACCTCGTCAAATGTTACAGTTGAAAAGTGTTAATTCATGCTTATTAACATTTGTAGTTTGATGCGAGGATGGGTCTAAATAGAAGGTACTTGTTTGAATTTTATTATCATTGATGTGAAGTGAAAGGAAGGTAACAAGAAATCAAAAGTTATGAATCCATACATAGTTGGCATTGTAGCACAAATGAGTCAATATGGATTTTTATTTTTATTTTGTGATGCATTTACATGTCACATTTCTATGTCAGCGGCCTACAGATGATCTTGAGTAACAAGGTCATGATTTCTGGAAAGACATAATGCTTTGGAGTTTTTTCCAATGTGTGTTTTTTTAGGCACTTCAATAGAAGGCTGACATCTCCAAAACTCTCCATCTCACATCGAAACAGTCTAGATGGATAAATAGCACTAAGGAGAAGAGGGAAAAACATTACTGAGTTCACTGATTGCCTCACATACCTTATGTTAATTGTAAAATTAAACCTTAGGATTCAAAAAACGCCCAACACAACACCTCATGAATCTAACCAATCCTAATCCAGATATTGAAGACTGCTGTCTCCAGGTGATAATCCAGCTCTGAAGTATCCCACGAGTGCAGGAATCTGAAGCAGCACAAGTGATCACCAAAGAACAACACACAGCTATAGCTCCTCATCGGACCGTCATCATCATCATCCTGACAGTGTTTTGTCACTTTACTGCACAGAGTGCATGTGGATCGATACATCGGCTGTTAGCGAGCCCTCTTGTGTGAAACCGCAGACAGCTCAGACGTCTCCTCGCTGTCTTGTTGCTGATTGATCATCACTGTTTATTAATGTCAGCCTCACAACCAAAGAATGAAGACAGGCGAGTCCCAGTTTGTTTTTTCCACTGGGACTAAACCATGAAACAATAGGCAGTTTTTTTGAAAACTCATAAATCTGTTAGATGAAGACGAGGCTTGCACACATATTTCTGTCTGCTCGCCGCATGTCATCCAGGATTGAAGGTGCAGTGTTGGAAAATGCTACAATGCTAAAAACATCTGAAGGTATTATCCTGAAACGTGGACGGTGCTTGCCGAGTCATCAGAAAGTGAAGAGTAAACATCCAGCGAGGTCGGAGCTGATTAAAGACGCCTCTGTGACTCAGCTGCCCAAAGCACTGACTCACTTTTACCTCATCAGTCATTTTAATAACAGAAGACACATCAGAATAAATTTATGTTCCAATGATTTGGGTACAAACGGAGTTCAGGCTCAGTTCAGTTACTAGCTGTTTCCAGTTTATCTATCCACCAGCTACATATGTTGAATCTTTACAAAGTTATTTATGGTGGAACATTATGTTTCTTTCGGTTTAATCTTCAGTTTTTTGTTGTGACAACGCTGTGCTTATGGTCTGGTTAGGTTTAGGTACAAAAACCACTTGGAAAGGATCAGGGGAAGATCATGTAGCTGCTGCCCTTTTTATTTTGTCGCCCCCGCCTCGCAGTCCTCTTCTGTCTCTGTGATGGACGGAGTAAATGTTTCACTTCAGGCGTTACTGTCAAGCCCTGATAGATTGACTGCAGGGAAAACTTTTACTTTTCATAGTTACACCCACTCTGAAGGAGAGACACCCTGCCTCAGGAATGAAGGTAAATGTCTGTGGCTGAGCAGCAGACTGCAGCTAATGAGTTTAATTAACTCAGGTAACTTTAAGAAAACAAAGGCAAGTACACTGCAGACATGCCACGCTGGTTAACCAGAAACATTATCAAGTCTGGTTCAGACAATTACAATAATTACAATAATGACAATAATGACAATAATGACACTGGTTTGAAGCAAACTGCCATGAAGAAGCTTTTTGCCAACCGTAAAGATTTTTTAATTAAGTTATAAAACAATAGCCAAAATTGATGATTGTGGATTTAACACATTTGGAACATTTGGACTCGGTGTAGTCTGGAAACCACAGGTGAGACTGATAACCTGTTGTTTTCAAACGTCCCAGTAAGTCACGAGACTGAGTCAACAACACCAGGATCCTCAAACTGAAGCCGCTAAATGAATTTTATTACATTTATCATTTACGCCTGTGTGTTTCCCACAGTGACCCGTCAAAATGTCTTCTGTGATAAAAGGCTGAGAGCCATGTTTTCCAAATGTTCAATTGATGATAATATTATCAGTTTAACTTTTTATGTTTTTATGTTTGTTTATTCAACCAAACAAACATGAATTCAATCAGGCCGGATAAAATCAAACTGGATGACTCTGCATCACTCTAGATTTTAAACCACCCATGACTGATTAATCAGAATTTAAGCAGGCGTCATTTGGAATACGATTTAAAAAACCTTCAGCTGAGTGTAGTCTCGTTTACTCTCCCAGCAGATCTTGGATCTGCACCGAAATCCATCATACCCATTGGGATATACTTTTATACCAAAACTATAAAGGTATGTTCTCAGTCACCTTCTATTAAAACTAATTACACTCTGCAAGATCTGGATTTTTACTTGGATCTGCACCACATCATGCTCTCTCACTCACTGTGTCACACTTTGTGTTTTATTTTGTCAGTTTTTTGTTCATTTCCTGTCCTACTGTCTACGTCCTGCTCACCTGTGTTCCTGGTGTTCTGTTTCCTGTCCTGATTGTTTCCCCACACCTGTCTCACATCTGTCCCGTGTCTAGTGTTTCTCCACCTGCATCTCATCCCTGAGTTAGTTTAGTTTGTATTGAAGCCTGTGTCGTTCAGTCACTCGTTGTTGGTCCGCCTGTTCAGTTCTCGTCCTCGCGTCGCTCCTGTCTCACCTTAATCCAGCGTTCCTGTGTCTTTCCCCTGCTCCTCATGTGCTCCTCATGTTCCCCTTGGATTTATGCTTTGTCATCTGTTTTCGTTTTAACTATTGACTGAATTCTCTTAATTCTCCAGCATTTTGTTAACTTCCCTTTTTGCTTTTCAGCTTTCATTAAAGCTCACTGTCGGTATTGAATCCGCCTGCCTGCTTCCGTGTCTGCATTTGGGTCCTGTCTTTGTGTATCGGACACATCAATGCTTATCATCAAGATCCATGCACTATTCCCTGAGGAATTAACAAAACTGTCACAAAAAACACCTTAATCTCGTAATGTTAGAGAAAGGGAGAATGGAAATCTGTTCGGTAGCTTACAAACCAACAAACCAACAGATATGGGTCAGAAGATACAAAGTTCTGGAAAGGAATACAAGCTGTTGTACTGTATGTAATGAAAATCGTCTGCAGGATGAATATCATGTTTTGTTTGATAATGAAGTCTCATTGATAATGGTTGAAATATTTGGTAAAGTACCTCTGTCTATGTTTAAACTTACATATTGCAGACTGATGAACCAAAGATTGTATGTACACAAGGAACATTTTCGAGTCACGTGTTGCCTCATTAAATAACTTGGTTTGTGCTGGCAATCTATTCTGATTGTTTACTATTGCATCATGTTTTTGTCGTGATGTGGTAAAAACATCTGAATCTGAATATACAAAGTAAACTAATCCAGTCTTAACTCACTGTGTTGTTACGAGAGAGTGGATGGTAAACTGATCTGGAAGCTGTAACCAGCAGATGATCTGTGATTTTACTTGATACTTGAAAACTAATTTGTTACAACAGTTCTACAATTTCCTGTCGATGCATTTATTAATTACACGTAATGTCAATCAGTAACACAAATGTTTAATGACCATCCTCGTCACATTTATCATTTAGTTAATTCTTTATTCCAATGTTCAGGACATCAGCGTGTAGAGTGTCAGGTTGCACTCTTCACCTCCTTCTCTTCACCTCCTTCTCTTCACCTCCTTCTCTTCACCTCCATCTCTTCACCTCCTTCTCTTCACCTCCTTCTCTTCACCTCCACCTCTTCACCTCCATCTCTTCACCTCCTTCTCTTCACCTCCTTCTCTTCACCTCCTTCTCTTCACCTCCTTCTCTTCACCTCCACCTCTTCCCTCCTCTTTCATTCCAGCAAACATTTACACCTCCGCTCTCACACAAACAACCTTGTATGCATCTGCTCACGCAAACATCCATCCGCTGGGTTTTGTCAGTTGTGTTTCTGAAATTCAGAGCATGAAGTCACTATAAACTAATTACAACCTGAACAAACATGCCTCACTCGTGTGACTGTGAATAAAACAGAAACGACAGTTGTGGTTGAGCCTCTTGTTTCCTCATTAAAACACAGCAATGAGTAATAGGATGAGCGGCTGTCACCTTTATGGTTTCCAACAACATGACTTTGCTTTCACTGTAAACTATTTCCTGTCTCCACTAAACTATTAGAATAAAAGTCAGCAATGTACACATCCCAGGCCCAGCCCTTCAGTGAATGACTGAGGTGCTGTTTATTTTCCAGTCCGTCTTTGTTTTGTTACTTTAAGCACCATGTCTGTCAGCCATAGTGTAATTATATGGAGACAGAGACACAGGAGGGGGGGAGGCGTTGGAGACAGCCTTCTCTTTCAGCTGCTGTGAGCCGCGACCAGTACCGCCTGAAGCTGCTCGCCTCTTGACAAGCAGCCAAGAGACTCTTCGACTCCCGTTTAACCCCTTAGATCACCCGAAGAGCTTTATTCTTACGATTCACCTGACGGTTTCCTCAAAAGGGTCTCGATCCCCGAGGCAGAGAAACCAACTGGAGAAGGTCAAAGAAAGTGACGGACGGACAATTTATTGAATGGTTTTTGTGAGCTAATCAATCAGAAAATGTACAGGAGGTTTCCTCTGTATTTATCTCTCATTACTCAAAATGTCTCAAACTTTTGACATATTCCCATAGTTCATGTTTTTGCTGCTGGTAGTTAAAGTTCACATATTCCTCTGTTGCAGGATTTTATTTAATATTTTGTGTTCACTCCCAAAACGACTTACACACTGGCGCAAACACATCCAACATATGAATACTGAGGTTGAATTCCATTAGAATACAACATGTCATCTCTAACCTTTATTCTAAAGATCATATATCTGTGCTTTTTCCACAACAATCGACTTAAAGTTGAGGTTTCTGCCAAATAATGATGTAAATAATCACACATCATCACAAAACAGTCTTAATTTAGAGGTATGTGGTTCTCACAGGACAAACATGCTGATATTACTGAATGCTTTTAACCAATGAAAATGCAGCTTTCAAAGCATGATGATAAAATGGCTGAACATGTGTGCAAAAACAGCTCAACAGTCATTCACACAATAATATGTTGATATTTTTCTAGTTCTACATGTCAGTGTGGAACAGGAACTATCAGAGAATGCTACTTTCAACAGAAAAAAAGGATTTACAGCATTAATAATGTCAACTCTGTTAACACATATGAATGTGTGCAAACTGAGGATACGTTAAAATGTTATTTTTGATATATCTCCACTTAACATTTATTTTTGTTCAATTAAATGTTGTGACCGTACTCTACTTGATAAGGGCTCATTTTGTGTCTGGTTTTGTTCAGACAACCATGGTTCAAAAATGTCCCGACACCTCATTAAACATTAAACATACACGTCCAGGGTTGACCTTTGTGCGAGACATGGCATTTCATATGCTCATCAGCCTCCTTTCACATACAGGTGGATGGTGGTGGCATTACTACAGTCAACAAGGCTGCTGTGAAGGTGGCCACTGTTTGAGTGTGTGGGGAGATTTCCATTTCCGTGTTTATGGAGACCAAAACAGGTACCTGAAACCAAGCCATGATGAGCTCCAGAAAACCGCACTTGGGTGTTTCATATTCATTAACGCTGAACAAATTAAATATACACGATTCAGGAATGATTCTGGAGTTAAACAGGAAGGCTTTGCTCCCTGCATACTTTTGAAAAGGATGCAGTTACAGTTTTATAAACAGTGAGAACGTATACAACATATGGTGGTTAAATAGTGGTCCAGCAGTGGTTAGTGTAAATATCATGCCTGGTTATCCTGGCACAGAGCCAAACCACCCAGACAATAGCTGCAGAGACACAGAGGATGTTTGACTGTTTTTATAGAAACGTTCATGTAATTCATTTTACAAATCCATAACAAAGAACAATTCTGCCCAGAGACCACACAATCAAGAATCAAACCAGCTCCCCTTCTGGTTTCAATTTGTTATTGTTCGCAGATAAAAGGTTTCCTTTTACAAAAACTTGCATCTACCCAAAATACCACCAGAAACCAATGTATGACTTGACTTTTCTTCTTGAAGAGGTCTAAATGTTTTCCATATTGTGGGACTCTAAATGGATGCAGGAAATGCTGTCACTCCGCTCTGCTCTCCAAACTTCCAGAATGAGGTTTTGGCTCCGGCAGATGCCAGTGCGGTAGATTCCAGCGCGGTACCGACCCTGCTCAGGTTTCCTCTTGCTGGGAGAGAGACTTGAGGAGTCTCCGCCCTCTCCCGATTCTGTTCCCGTCGCTGTTCATTCAGCTCGTTTCAGATCTTGTGGAAATGTGTTTGAGGACAGGACTTGTTATTTCTGTCTGAGCACTCCAAACTGACCCAATGGCATCTTTTAACTGTTGACCAAGCCCATTTTTTTCCACTGAAAAACAGACCTTCTGTCAACTCAACATGGACATAATCTAAACAGTTGACAGTGTTGGAGCTGCAAGCAAAGCACAACAGAGAGCAGCGTAAAAAGAGAGCTGAACAAAATTAAATGAAGCAGGAACAGAAGGCTACAGATACAGTATGTTTCAGTCAGCCTGGCAGCATTATTCTGAGCTCTGGCAGCCTGTCCTGGGTCGGGCCTGTCAGAAGTCTGGGTGTTAAAATGATTTATACTATACGTCGTTTAGAGCTGACAGGAATCAGTGTAAAGAACGAGCCCTGAAAACGCCCCGAATGAACCTGACAACATTATAAGTTGTTGAACTCGTCTGGTCGTTTAGGGACGGCTGGTGTATTGACTCCCTAAAACCCTGTGAGGGAAAAGATGGTTTTAACGGTGTCTGAAATACTGCGACAGAATAAAACTACTTTTCATTAAAAGCTAACATGCTAACGGCTAATCCGTGAGGCTGTACATAGTTTGAGCTAAATGCTTTCACCGTGTTCACAAGAGCAGGAAGGCTTTAAGGTTTAACATTCGCCTTCTTGGTTTAGCGTGTTAGCGTGCAAAAGTTTGCTACATACTGCTGAATGTGAAGAACAGCGAGGCTGATAAGAATGTAACTACTCTACTGATTTATGATACTATTAATGTCATATGAGCCTCATAAAGACACAAACATTTGACAAGGATTTCATGTTTGGAAATGTTGGACAACTTTAGTCTTTATGCACAAACATATTTACAACAGATGGCAAGAAAATGGCGAGCGACTTTGGGGATAGTGGTTTTTGCAATGAGGCAGTGTTTTGTTGGAATTACGTGGTTTAGAGAGCGAAGAGAAACGTTTAGTTGACCATCTTAGATTAGCACGTTAGCATGCTATCGTTTGCGAAATAGTGCTTTAAACAAATTAGAGCTGACTCTGCCGGGAATGTCTTAACTTTTGCAGTTACTTTTTGTATTAATCTTTTGTAAACCAAATTGTGACATTTAAATATTTGGCCTGAAAAGAAGGAAGAAAGAAAGATCAGGCTGTCATCGAGGTTATTGTATTTCAACCTGAGCAGGACTTGGATGTTTGAAACAACCTTTACAGCCATCTGATCGTTGTTGAGACGTTTCACTCAATACCTAAGATGTAAACCTTGTGGCGGTGCTACAGGACAATTCATATTGTCAACAAAGACTTGGGATGCTGGTCAGTCAGTCACAGCTGGAGATGCAGAAAGGTCAGTCCATGATGACATCGTGTTAAACGGTGTGTGGCGTTCATGTTTCTTGAATCTATCTATTCCAGATAGCGAACGTGAACACCAACACACTGAAGCTCAAAGCAGCCACAGAACAGCAGTCAACAGCAGCAACAACATGAGGAGGCAGAGAATTTCCCCAGACTCAGGGAAAATACAAACATTGTGAAACGCTGTCTACACTGGGGACAATGAACGTCTGTACAAAATTTTACAATCATCTAATATTTGTTGACAAATTTCAGTCTGGACTAAAGTACCGGATGGACTCATGGAGCGTCTTTGCCATCTGTAGAGTCACATCGCTGAAAATGAAAATGACGTTTGCACCCTGGAACTTCTGCTTTTCCCTTTTATTTTCAGAAAATACCCAAATAAATATCAGTTAAAGTTGTCCCAGAGCTTCTGTTTACAACCCTGTTGTGATCCATTCCACATTTGCTTTGCTTGACCAGCACCAACTTTATTATACAGCTGTCGGGAAGATTCCTGATTTTTATACTTCCGGTAGAATAAAACTGAAGTATATTGTAGTTATAGATTTCTGCAACTGTTCCCTTAAATTGCCTTCCCTGTTATAGGCCTACCTATTCATAAACTCATTAATTATACATCTGAGAAGTAATGGATCAGCTCTGAGGCCTTTCATCTTTGTAGGTATAATTACTCCTGCTCTAACCGGTTGCATACGTCATCTACCAACTGTGGAATCAGCAGTATTTGTTACCAAGACTAAACTGCACTTCACCATAAAAAGCAGAGCAGGTCGACATCTGACAACCCCAAACTGTTGGAGACATTAAACGTGACTCTTTCATCCCTCTTCCTTTCTTCTCTTTCTCCCTTTGACACACACAGACATTATTCCTCATATCAAAGCGTTTTATTGAACCATGGCGGCGGGCTGAAGCCACAAAGCCTTATTGTGTGACCTCCTCTTGAAGCACTCAGAGGCATACAGCCATTTTTCATCCCTGGCCCTTTGTCTCAAGCAAGGTGTTAAAAACAGAAATAAAAGGGTGGAACTGAGAGGTCTCACTTTCAGAGAACTCACTTTCAGCTCATCATATCGACGAGAGGATGAAACTGCCTTGTTTTGCTGCAGAAGTAACCAGATAGTGTTTCAAAAGGACAGTTTGGGGTGTTGAAGAGGAGTCGCAGCGAGTGAAGCTTTGCATATAAATAAAAATGGTCAGGGCTGCCAATTAATAAAGTCTGTTACAGTTTTTTCCAATTGCTAAAACACAATTTTGCAAACTAGGCTGGTTTCATCAAAATACTCAACACAATTCACAAACCAAACACCCAAACTGCCAAAAACCTCATATATCCTGCAAAATGAAGCACTGCAACCAAAACTACATGTAGCATTATCAAAATCAAGCTGGCACACACTTCATTCGCATTACCAGATTTTTGTCTAACCAACTACACACTTTTGGGCATAACGAAAAGCACTCTCATCTTTAGTCTGCTTTTTTTTTTCACCAAACAAGTCAGTGCAACATATGCACAGCAGATATATTTACATTGGAGTGAACAAAAATATGCTCACAAAACAGTAAACTGAAAAAGAAAATTGCAGAAAAAAAAATGGTTGATGACATGATGAATGAGGTTGGCCATGACCTCCTCTACCAGCTCTACCTCTCACTCTTCCTCGCCCTCTCATTCTCACCCTCCCTCTTCCTCGTCCTCTCTCTGCAACGTCTTCCATTGTTGTAAAAAAAAAAAAGGTGCTCACCTGTGGTCTTTTAGTGCTTACTTCCTGATTGAAGTGGTAACAATTGTTCGGCCAGGTGACACACATAGTGGCCAGTTAGCTCATGTAGTGTCATTTTTAATGGCAGTGTTTTGAAATGGCAAACATGTGACTTTATGTCAGCTTGTTGTGTCTTATGCAGAGAACCATGTTCAGTGCATTTAAAAAGTGTGTTTAAAGTTTTGGAGACTTGAGAAGAGGTTTTGCTCTCTGTGTGTCAGTTTAAATTTTTGTGCTATGCATGTCATTTTAGTGTGTTAGCAATTGGACAAAAACTGTAAAGGGGGCTCTCTTGGTTTAATGTGCTGTCAGTCAAACAGGGGCGGAGGTGAGAAAGCCGTCAGCCTGTCAGTGTGCTAGTGTTGCAGGTACTAGCCTGAGCCCTGAAGGCTGACATTACCGCAACTACTGATCTTCTCGAGATTGTCAGAGGAGTTGTCAACACATGCCCTGCAGTGCTGCAGTTGGCCTTCGCTGCTGTTTTCAAATCAGATGTTTATGTTCTCTGTGCCACTCAGTGTTTTGTTCGTACATTTTGGAATGCTGGAAAGTCCTGAAATCAAGACCTGATCCTCAAAAAGTACCAGCACTCTTACAGAAATGAGGAGGAAAACCACAAAAATGTTGGTGTGAAATCGCCCCGGGGTTCTTCTCGCACCTGAAGATAACATCTTCAAATGTAATAAATATGACAGATTATGCTTGTTATGTTGTAAGATTAACACTTACTCACATCACGTAAAATGAGAGAATGCGAGGATCTTTTTTGTATTTCTCACAGGAAATCGGCTCGAAAAGGAACAGCACAGCCAAAATTTAGATTCAGTCATTATGTCTTCACCATACTGATGGAAGGTTGGGTGAAGTTTGGTGGCTGATAAAACATTAATGCCTCAAAAATGCCTGAAGTAGATAAGAATTTTTTAATAACTAAAAAAACAAACATAAAATGTCCCTGTAAAGTTTGTCGGTGTGTGTGTGTGTGTGTGTGTGTGTGTGTGTGAGTGTGTTGACTTTCCACTGGCCCTGTGGTGACCAATATATTGAATTTTCTAATTACCTAAATCAGTGTGTTTTTTCGTTATTTCTTATCTGACCACCAATAAAATAAATCAGTTTACAAATTAACTAGTTTGGCTCTGATGCTGTGCCAGAAAATGAAACTACGCAAGTAAAGTACAAATACCTCAAAATTGCACAGCACTTGAATTGTACTGAGAAGAGCAATAAAATACTTTTAAACCTGAGTCATGCACGTTCATAGATTCAGGTTTTTAAATAAAACTGATCAATTTTTCTATCAAAATTCTCAATTTCTCAGTCAGTCATTGATGTAATTAGACTGCCAGGGTAGTAAATACATCAACACTGAATGCTTTCTATGTAAATCTTTTTCATATACAATACAGTTATAATATACAAGATGTGAAGTATCAGGAGAGATACATGTGGATCAAAATTTGGAGGACAACAACATCCAAAACTGTGGTTTGGTGGTTTCTTGTCTAAAATCTACAAAGTACCAGGGCGTCAGAACATGTTGCTGTGCAAGTGTAACTGGCATTTCTGCAAATTATTTAATTATGATTTTATTTGAATGTTCAATCGATCTTTTGTGTCTCTTTGGCCTGCACACGTTGCCTCAAACTATTCTGAACTACAGAATATGCAAATAAATCAAATTGTCATTTATCACCACACCTTCTTGTGCCTGAGCCAGAGACATGCTGAAGGGCCAAATCAACAACTTATCTTTATCTACAATTTGGGGCTGAATAAATGTGTATGCTCCTAATAAATACATTTTTAAAGATTAAACAAGTGTTTCTGAAGATTTCAGGGTCATAAACGTAAATAAAAGCAGTGTCCCAACACATGGCAGATGTCCATCAGTTGTTAAATTCATTGGATTAACTCATCTAAGATTGGAAAATAATCAACGTTAAAGGTCCCATATTATAAAAAAAAAAAACGTTTTCTCTGGTCTCTACATATATAAGCTGGTCCTCCCTGAGCCTGCCAACTCCCAGAATGAGGAAAACAAGTGATTCCTGCATGGTCTCTGCAGCCCACCCACTGGTAACACGGCGCTCCTACAGGCTGTTCAGATTCTGCTCCTGTCGTTACGTAACAAAAGGAGTCATTATCATAGGCCAGCCTCCTCTGCACGGTGATAGGAGATATCTGAGAGGGGGGCGTTCATCCCTGAGGTGAAGTTCGGTGTGTCCAGCAGTAAGATAACAGTGTTTCGCAACGTAGTCGCGCAAAGCTAGATACGCAAGTATCTCTGTTGTTGGTTGTAAAAATGGACATACAGTAAGTGCGTATATTCTGTCCGAGCTACAGAACAACAGAAGAGACGTGTTAGCTTGTATATGTGTGCTAACCACTTCACATCAGACTGCTTCAGTAACGAGGGTCAGATCAAAGCTGGCTTTGCCTCGACACTGACCCTCGTAAAAGGATCAGTCCCAACCATACCGGACCCAGCAGCTGCACCCGAGCCACCGAAAAGTGTCGCTGCAGTTTGATAGTATTTATAGTTGCCTACGAGTACGGAGAAGTCCGCTGCAAATCGGCTAACTAGTTAGCTCCGCTTTGGTCCGCTATGCAATGGCGTTTGAAGTGAGTTTAATGTTAATAATATTGTGATGAAGCTTGGTTATCACAGTAAAAAGTCTGGAAACGTGCAGACTGGAGACAGAGACGAGGCTAACAGTGTCCAAGAGTTTGGAGACTGTGTTGTAGACAAACACAGCTTCCGCTGTTTGCCATTAGCTACATGGTAGTAACTGTAACAACACATACGAACAAACTGAGTAACATATTCAGACACACTAACCATTCTGAAACGTCCTGCTGCAGCTGCAGAGTCTATACTTCTTCAGGAGCCTCTCCTTCTGGGTCCAATTCTGGGTCAAACTGGTATGGGTGAACGAAAAAAAACTCAGCGAGCCATAGCGATACATCCACCGTAGACATTAGTGCATGCTACTGCTAACACAGGGGGAATCCTCTCCCTGAGAGTGACGAAGCAGGAAGGGCTCTCCAAGTAGGCGTTGACAGACGGAGCTCATTAGCATTTAAAGGTGCAGGCACAGAAACAGCCTGCTCTGAATAGAGCTCTGTAGAGCGACTTTTAGACAGCTGGAATTCAGGACCACGCATGGGTTTGGGGCAATACATATCGAATACAGAGTTTTTGGACTTCTGACAGCTGTGTGAAAATGATGAAAAACAGTATAATATGGGACCTTTAAGAGAAAAACAAGCCAGAACTATATTGTAAATCTGTGCAGAAGAGTTTGATGTTGTTTTCTTCTTCTTTCCTGCAACATTCATTCACTCAGAACCTCTCAGATCTATCACGGAGGAGACTCGACCCCTACACTGGGAACAAAAGGACAGTCCACCTTGACCGCATGAGTCTAGAGATGTCATGCAGTATATAACATCCCCCCAGGTAGGCATTTTTCTGTGGAAAGAAAAGTTTAAGTTTGATTATTTTAAATTAAAGTTACTGCCTTCACAGACTTTACAATAACTGATTCATATTGTTGTACTGGTACTTTTTAAGATCTGACTTCTTCCACCGTTCCTCTTGTAGCAGTCCCACTGTTCTGTACATGCTCTGGATTGATTGCAGTAGATTCAGATCACCTTTTGCACAGGAGGCTCCTAATTAATGATTGAGGGCGGCTTGGGGCATTCCACTCAGCTGATCAGGGTGTGACGTTGCCCTCTATATGAGAGAGGTGGAGAATGGCACACCAGGTCACCCTGGTTCATTCTCTGACACACTGCAGACCTCATCCTCACAAACAGTCCATCAGAAACTCTCCTCTGTTGAGGCCCTGTCGAGGTTTCTCTGCTGTCCGTTGTTCTTCCTGATTGAGGGATTTTTTTGAGCATTCTGCGTTCCTGTTGAGTTACCGTTAAAAGTCACTGTTCAGCGATGTCACCTGCATCAGCGCCGTGCTCAGTGCTGTTTGTTCAGGAGTTTTGCTTGTGGTACAGCCCTGCAAGTATTTTTTGTTTGCCTTCACTCAATCCCTTTATGCATTTTTTTTTTTTACACTTCATTTCATTGGGGAAACTTTAGAGGGTGGTAAGGAAGAGTGGTAAGGAAGTTCCCAATAGTTATATAATTGTTTTAACATGTATTTTCATGTGGAGTGGGGCTGGTTCTCTGGAGTTTTTCCCGTCAGTACCACCGCAATCTTATCGCGAAAGTAACAGAAACCATGTAGAACATGCTGTGGAATTCACCGTACATTAAGAAGTGTACTCTAAAATGATTCCTGTCGTATGACCTAAAATGTACTTGAATATGTTGTAACATCTTGAAAACAGAAGTCAGTGGGCGTCTGTGATAAAAAGCTGTTAAACTTAAAACAACAACATGCCTGACATGGAAAATGACACTGTGGCACAGATCAGATCAGACAGACAGACAGACAGACAGAGACTCAGATAGACTGGCTGACGTTTAGACTGTCTCCAAAGACATGACTGGAACAGACACTCAGATATTTTTTTTAGACCACTGTGGAATAGATAATTGTCTTCATCTCTTCAGTCTTTTGTGCAGTGGTTACTTTTATGAATGGACTGTGTTCACTGAGGTTTCAGTCATTTCCTGTCAGCGCAGCGGGTTTTTGCTGCCATCTACTGATGAAAGTGTAACTACTCATGTCATGTTGTTTGTCTATGAGTTCCATTCAAGACGGAAGGAGCAGTGATGAAACAAGATGTCAGACCTCTAACTTAAATTACATCAGCAGCTCCACAGTGTAGAAATACAATAAAAGTCCTTCATCAATATTATTTTGAAGCTGTGATTAAGAAAAAAAAAAAAAGACATAATGTTGCTTTAAGAGTCTGATTGATGCACTTGGTTACATTACATCACTGGGAATGACAGCAGGACATTTTGAGAAATGTCTTCTCCTGGCTGTTCAACATCAACATACGATGAAATAAAATGTTTGTGTGTGTTAAAGAAAAATGCAGAACTCCCTGGTGGACATGAAACACGAGCTTTTCCTTCTGAAATAAGAAATTATTCTTGCATGGAAGGATTTTTTTTCCTCAGATGAGAGCAGAGAGGCAATAACTTGCACATTGTACACATACACGCAGTGCAATATATCATAAGTAATAATAAAAAAAAACATTAAAAATATAATACTGATATCATGTTATTGATACATATATGATAACATCAGGAGGGAGTTTAATCCAGCGGGGATGTTCTGTGCATATTTTGTTTATGAGTTCATCTCGTTACTTTGTCCTTGAGTGTAATTGTTGTCTTTTTTTACAGTTATGGATCAATAATCTCTCTCCACCTCCTTACACTTGTATTTTGGACATAATTTGATTGCCAGAAAAGAGAAAAAATACTTTTATAGATTTTAAAATGAGGGAAAATCTTCTTAGAGTTGCATTTCCAAACCAGACGGCCAGGACCTGCAAATTGTCACAAGATCAATCAAGAGGTGTCACAAAATAAAGATAGAAATGTTCCTGTTACTGATCAATTATGATTTTTGCTGACTCTTCTCTTTTTTTTGTGAAATACTGGATGTAGCAACTACTATCAATTCAAAAGCTGCTAAGAGGCTCTTGGCTGTTATCTGTGACTCGTTCCAAAACATCCATGATGTCCAGCTGTGTTTAACTGTTTATTATATCTGTCAACAGGTAATATAAACATCGGAGCGTGACTCAGCCTCTTTGTTCCAGTGCCACCGTGAAGTGAACAGGTAAATAATATGAAACTACACCCATGTGCCAATTACCAGAAGTGAGAGTAACCAAAAGTATGTGTGCCAAAACAAATGACACAGGATAGATGCACATTTTGGCTCCTACACTGGATACTTCTGACCCTTCTAAAGAACAACCTGAGGGGTAAAAATCATTCTTTGGTTGAACTTACAGCTCAAGACAAAACTGTCTGGAAACACCCACTTCAGAGCATCCCAAAATCCATCAGAGAAGATGACATTATATGATCTTAGTTTATGTGAAATAATCTTAAAGTGGTCTGGTTTTATCTTCTTCGTGATCAGATGATTCGTCTCAGTTATTAGAGTCGTGCTGTGGCTCCTCATCTCAAAAAGAAAAGACGACAAAAAGGTGGAATAAATTGAAACGGGCGGGACAAATGCGAGTATCTCATTTCCATGTTGTTCATAAAACAGGCCTCTCATTTCAAAACAACATTAGGCAGATCACATTGATCTCTTTGTTTATGCCCCTAAATGACGATCAGCTGCAGCCATTTTTAAAGGCTCATGGAATTCGATAACAACTCCAACAACAATGGTGTTCCTCTCACTCGTACTGTTCAAGTGTAGCAATACAATGGTAGCCCAGGGACATTATTTGCATATTGTCAAGGGGTGTGTGAATAGGGCTTAGGAGAATGAGAAATTATATCAGCCACAAAGAAAAGCAATGGTCTGTGACCGAATGCTCGATCTTCTATGCATATGTTATCTGAGATTGAGGGCTTTTGTTGTCATATAAATGCAAATGGAAGACTGGTATGGGGGGATATAATGTGCAATTATGGTTCAAATAGGAATTTTTACTCGATCTAATCCACTTTAGCGTTCTGTTAAGTATGATGTGCAGTGGACAGAATCAGACACACAGGAGGAGGATTTTGGACTTAATTCCTTTCACATGGTATGTAATCAGTAACATCATCAGTCATTGTGGGGCGAAAACACGATAAACACTGATAGAAAAAGTCTAATTATGTGGCTGATATTTGGTGGTATTGATGATAGATTTATTTTAGGTCAGTAGAAGACAGCAGTACATCCTCTGTCACGGTTACAGTGGAACATTCGAGGGCAAAGGCTTGTAATCAAGTAATGCTTCCACTGGGTGGCGCAATATAATAGTTATTTCTAAGAAGACATTACATAGTTTCTCAACTGCACACACACACAGACACCCACACACACACGGAATTATGCAAACAAGGCTGAAAACTTAAAGCTGAATAGATAAAAACCTCCAGACCACTGAGGACATGTCTGCAATTTTCAACCCAAACTAATTCTGAACCACAGTTATGCAAGTCTGCCAACACAAATCTCATCAGCACGCTCACCTGTTCAAACTCAATTCACAAAACACTTCAATCACCTTTCAGTGTGGACACAGGAACTATGGGTGCTGAGGGGGCTGCAGCACCCCCTACAACGAAGCCATAACATATAATAAGAATTTATCACAGAAAGAGTTACACAACGTTTATAAAGTTTCTCCTGATGCAACAACTTAGTCTGGGGAATTTCTTTCCCCCTTCGTCTTGCCGTGTTGTCTGTAGTTGCTGTGGCCTCTCATATGTTGGTGTTCAGGTTTGCCGTCTGCTGTAGAGCGAAGTGCATATAGCCAGAAGTTTGATGGTAGTGTTTTGAGTTTATCCCATTAGTGGTATAAGAGATATATTCATATGAATGTTGTGGTTAACTGCCCTCAGTTTTGTGTTGACAGTCTTGAGAAACTGAGCTTTAATTTCGGGAAATGTGTTTTTAAAAACTGTGAAGTCTTCACTGCATGGGAATGTTTTCCCTGGTCACATGTGGTCACTGAAACACTTAAACACACTGATAAATCATCATGATTCTTATAATAATGTTCTATTTGAAAGTGCTTGTTTCTTTTACACTGGTTACGAAAAAAGTTTAAAATTATCTTGTTAAGATTTGAACCTAAATTATTGAGATCAGAGACAAGTGGAGGCATTATGATTTCCAGTTTAAATCAATAGATCAGCTAAGAAAGGCCAACAAGGAAGATTGAGTGTGGAAAACCTGATGATATATGGATTTACTGAAAAGTATTCCATAAATGCTCAAAATGCCCAGTTTATTTGTGATGTACTGTAGATCACATGTCACAGTAACTTCTCTGTACGGTATAATCTATCTATATAATTACTTTCTCAGATTGTGACCCCAGTCAGTCAAAGACATGTCTAGTGGTGGAAAGTAACTAGTTGCATTTACTCAGGAATAATTTTAGTTGTGATGTATTTGGCTATTTAATTCATGGTTTGGGTTTTTGGTTTAATTCCTGTTTTATTTTGTAGGGATGACCTCAAGGTGCCGTGTTGTGTTATGTCCGGTCTTTATCTTGTTTTCCCTCCCTTGTGATTGTCCTGATGATTTTCACATTTGCCTCATTAGCCTTCTGTGTATTTAAGGGCACACTCACTCTATGAGAAATGTACCGTGCCCAAGCACCTCAGACCACCAAAGTCCACTTTGTTTGACCAGTGTGTGCGCTTCGTACCCTGCTTGACCATGGTACACTTCTTAGCTCTGGCACGGTTGGAATAGGAGAGCTTCGGCCCGGTACTGATCATCTGGGCCAAGTGTGAGTGTGAGTGCACCCTGAGTCTGTCTTTCCCTCTCTCTTTGTCAGTCTGTCTGTTATTTTCATTGTGCTCGCTCTGTGTTTGTTCCTCTTGTTTCATCTGGGTTTCTGTTTGGCTTGTGCTTTATTTGATTTTTGTCAGGTTTACTTTTTGAATGTTTTGTATTTCTTGACTTCTTGGTTTTTCCATCTGCCTGTTTTCTTATTTCTTGGTGCCTCCCTTGTTTTTTGATCAGCCTTATTTTTGTTCAAGCTTGCTTTTTATTCCACCATTTGCCTGTCTTGTCTGCATCTGGGTCCTTTTTTTGTGTAACCTTGACACTTTACACTTTTTTGCTGCAGTCGGTACATTTATTTGACAGTTGATTACGTAAATATGAGATTGTAAGATGAACATTATGGATTTAAATGCACTGACTATTATAAAGTTGAAAGATCATTGTCTTATTGATCTGATGTGACTTGCTTTTGTTTTTAATGTATATAAAGCAGTTAAAACTATCTCTACCTGACCATAACAACCCAGCATAGTAACTTGAATGGCACTCAGTAGAGAGCATACCTTCACCAAGGTCCAACAGTCCTCATTAATTCAATCAAGCAAATCCAAAATCAAGTTACTCTAAATTAAACCACCAGTTAACCATAATTTAAGCTTGCTAGATCACCTGATCTAGTATAAACATCGAATTGTTCTCACATATATGGATACCAGTCTTCCTACACCTGATTTCTGTCATCAAGATCCATGTTTTATTCCTTGAGAAATTAACAAAATTGTTTAAAACTGCCCTATCTTGCAATGTTAAAGAAAGTGATCAAAAAAATCCCAAATATGCACCAGAAGTTAAAGAGGTCTATTCTGGACCGTGATCCATCCTCCATCCAAGTTTGCTGGAAATCCGTTCCGTAGTGTTTGTGTAATCCTGCTGACAAACCGACAAACCAACAGAAAACATGTACTGAATCTGACTGCTTGTCTCCTGCCAAGATGAAAAACGGTGAGAGGAAGCCTCCACTGACTGTTTGACTGTAATGAAATCTGTGTGAATTGAACCACACTCATCGTTGAATGTACTGTTGACTCACTTGTAAGAAGGATTTCAGGGAGATTACAGCTGATTCTTAAAAACAAATGTTTGGACTGTGTCTCTAATGCTCATCAGGTTTATAACTTCAGCTGAGTCAACATCCCAAAGCAAAGCGAGTCCAAGAACTCCGATACGAAGCATGTGTTGTTAAATGATACCAAATGACGGGCTCGTATGTGGCACAGTTCTGTGTGCTCCTCGCCTCGGCTCACCATCTCAAACTGAGTGACCTCAACTCAATATCCTGTCTGCTATCAATGAGATTATGCAGGCATGCTAACAACAGGAAATTTGCTCTCACAGGGATTGAACAACAGCCATTTATAGTGACTCATGACTCAGAGGTAAGTCATGACAGCAGTGCCTCAGACCGCACTGTAAGACGAGCTTTTATTTTATAATCAGGAACACTGGGGTTATCTCTGGGGCTGTCATCTCACATGGTGACTCACAGCGCCAGTGGAGGTTAAAGCTTTTACTGCAGCTACAAACACTACGGTCACTATGACTATATAAGGGACGAGAGGAGGCCTACCTGTGCTGTTAGTCATGTGTTTGTGTTCGATTCACTCACATGTATCAGGGAGAAGTCGCATCAGCAGAGTCACACATGCTGATGAGCAACACACATATGACTCCGCTGTACCAGGCTGTTACTGCAGGACACTCACGCTGACCCACTTCCCTGTGAGGGCAGGGGGTCGGCCTTTCCATGATGCTTCATGCTTGAAGCATGAGGTGATTTAATTTGACTTTTTATTTATATATGTGACTCAAGACTCAATGTACAGCTATAAGAAAAAAATAGCACAAGGAGGAGCCAAAAAAACAAATATTACTTAAAAGAAGGAAGTAGATTCTTTAAAAAGGCTCCTATAGGGGAGTAAAAAACAATGAATATATAGGGTGTTTTTACAGTGTTCTATATCTCACTGGAATGTTACTTTCTGGCTGATTGTGTCTCATATTAAATTAAAATGAGACATGATTTTGAGTTTTTGCAGTGGGAAAACAAAATTCACTCCTGCTAAAGTGCCACTGTGACGAAGCCAAGAGCCACAACTACCACTAAGAACACAAAGCTCCTGTAATTGTTATTTATTTCTGGGAATTTTCCTCATTTTAGCAAGCTGTGGGGAGTCGACAACGCAGAACGATGACATGTTTGTAATTCATGGATGATCCTACAAGTTTTTGACTGAAGATTTTTAAAGTTACCAATTTTGAGGCCAACAAAGAAGACATAAGAGACGTGCTTTGGACCTTTATGTTGGAGAATAACAATTTCAGCAAATATAATTGAACAGTTATACACACACTGTGTTTTTTTTTCTCCCCCTAGGGGTCTTTCAATCAAAACAATGAAAACTAACAATATCTGATGACATTGTTATGTAGCGTGAGATCATGGGAATTGTTGTCTTCATTGTTAAACCTGACATCACTCAGAAGCAGAAATGTTCACATGAAAGGAAACGTTTTAAAGTTTTATTAAAGTGTGTTTAATAACGTTGGCTGTTTCCCTTCTGCACTCTCGTGTCAGCTGAAGTTTTCCCTGAAGTTAAAGCAACAGGTGACCAAATGAAACGCACTATTAGCTTGAATAAAATTTAGGATGATGTAACACAACTCAACAAAACATTAAATAAACGTCTGCTGATTTTTTGACATTTCAATATGGAAATGTTGCATAATATATCTTTAAGTGAATCAATCAACAGACGTGCAGAAAAGACAAAACCTCAAAAACAATATTACAAACAAAAAATATAGAGCCATTTACAACATGTCAACATAAATGTCCATTGTGTGTCTAAGCTGTCTGTACATACTGTACAGTACACTCAGATTTTCCAACAACCACCTCTGTATGAATAACAGCTCACCATATACACATATTACATGTTCCAGTTTTCTTTGCACTGCGCTACATGTACCAACCGGACCACAAACCACATGTCGGCTATATACTGTCAGTCATAATTTAATCTCTATATAGATTCTCTATGTTTTCATACTTCTTGCCTGCAAACAATAGATGTTTGTCTGTTTAAATTTGTCGACTGTGTAGTTGTACACCTATATTTGTGTCTTTTCACAATCACTTTGACCAGATGGAGACATAATAATCATGAGTGATGTCTGACTTTATTCATGTATTTGTCCTTCCACCAAGATGGTCTTGATTTGTCTACATCTTCAAACCCAGTGACTCTGTAATTGTATTGTCAAGAAAACGGCAGCCCACCACAGATATTCAGACCACGAGCTCCGGACTGGCTCTGGCATTTACCAGAAATAACACTAGATAACAACTCAATCCAAGTGTTTATATACATTATATTATGATATAGCATGTTGGAATTCAGCATTTAAATAACTTAAAATGACCAGACTTTGTGATAAAAATGTGTTGAGTTGTGTACTTACATTATCCCAAATGTTTGCAACAATGTTCAGACTCTTCAACACACAACTCTTCTCCATTTCTACTTTCGGGAAACAAAACATTCGACCATCTGTGAACATTTGTGTCTAAGTCACATCAGATAGATTTTCCTCAGCAGTGTTGTTTAATGGTGTATACATGAACAGTGAAGCAAGTTTGACAGCAGGAACTTTTTGTGTTTATCCACCCCAAACAGCTGGTTGACATTACTGCATACACTAACCGTAAGCTAACGTTAGCAAGCAACAGCACACGTCAACCATGTGTGTGTGTCTGTGTGGTTAAATTCTCTCCGTTTCTCAACAGTCCAGAACATAAACACCCGAAGACGGAGGTCAAGACTACAAATCACTGCTGCAGTCAGGTTGATAAACAGGAGTGAAGATATATTCACTTTTGAAATCTAGTACGTTTAAAACATTCAGTATTATCAATAACAAGTGATATTTGACATATACTGTATGTGAGCATGTTGTATCTTTCACCCCATCATAATAAAACACTGAAAGAAAACGCTAAGAAGTTAATCTTACCTTAAACTCAGAGGTTCCTATGTCCATAATGTCATGTATATGGCATGCAGAGTTAACAAAGCCCACCTTTTATTTGTTGTTTGCATTAATGCAGGCTGCCACCGAGGATTTTGCTGAGTGACAGGCAATTACCCTGAGAGGCAAAATAGCTGTCTTCCTGTTATTCAAAGCACAGAGAGTTGAGCAACAGCCTGAAGTTTCAAAAGGTTTGTCAGCCAAGAGTTATGAACCCAGAACTGTTTCCTCTGCTTAAGTGGATTATCTGAGGTAAACAATGGTCTCATATGAACACACATTTACACAAATAAATCAGTACACAGATGTCGAGAAAGGGGCGTTTGTGAAGCGAGAGCAAACAAAAGTGAAAGAGAGCGAAGGGAAGATAAAATGTCACCTATAGAGTACTGAACTGAGAAAGGACAGGCCACCTGTATGTGGAAGGGTGTGTTTTCTGTGTGTGTGTGTGTGTGT
Source organism: Diplodus puntazzo (assembly GCA_963678695.2). Taxonomy (NCBI): domain Eukaryota; kingdom Metazoa; phylum Chordata; class Actinopteri; order Spariformes; family Sparidae; genus Diplodus; species Diplodus puntazzo. Next base: position 36,570,434 of record OZ023155.1, on the reverse strand, counting down.
GTGTGTGTGTGTGTGTGTGTGTGTGTGTGTGTGTGTGTGTGTGTGTGTGTGTGTGTGTGTGTGTGTGTGTGCGTGTGTGTGTGTAGGAGGGTTGTGATGCCGAGGCTCCGGTACACCATGTGCTCTGCCAGGCGCTGGAGGAGCTGTCAGGAGCTGTTGAGCGATTGACGGCTTTCTCAGAGAGAAAACACGGTGTCACATTATTGCAGAAGAGATCAGCGCAAACACTTTTATTTGGTTCTCGACAGTTTGCCCTGAGCTCCTCACTCACAGCCACTTGTATTTCTCATGTATACATCAAATACATGCAGAAGATCACACCCACACTGTGTTCATGTAACACGATTTTGACAAATATTAAGCTTGGATTTATTAGGTGTGCAGAGACTCTTAAATGTGTGGCTAAGTCGTGACAACCTCATAGACACTACTATGACTAACTCTAGACATATTTCTGCACAAATCTTTTGGTTCGTGGTTTTCAAATGCTCAAGGTGGAATGTCGCAAAGTACATCAACTCAAAAACGGTACTTCAAGTCCCCCTGCAGTCAGAAATGTGCTCCTGTTCCTGCAGTTGAATGTTTGAGCTTCATTGTGCAGAATGATGTATGAACAGAGTTCAACACGAGAAAGCTGATTTCACATTAGTTTTATTCAAAGTGTTAATTTCCTCTGTGCTTACTGAAAATCTGATGTTAAGAGGCGGGGCCTATGAGTGTGGTTTGTGACATCACAAATAGATGGTAAGCCAATCCTGGGCCGATGTTCAGCAAACGTTGAGAATGGACTTCACAGAGTGGAAGACATCTTGTGTCCAGCTGTCAAAGTTGTGAAGTGGACAATATTTGCACATATATATATTCTACATCTATTCTAGATGAGGGCGAAGGAGCAGACGCCTTGTTAATTGTAAGACTACAATTCTGCATATAGTGCATCAGTAATAACAAAATACATTTCTGATCTGCTGCTACGTTATGAGCCATCCAGACGTCTGAGGTCATCAGGAACAGGTCTGCTTTCAGTCCCCAGAGCCAAAAAACATGGAGAGGCAGGCTTGTCTCTTTTAAACTGATTCTATTTCAGCCTATTTTTCTATTCTTTAACTTTTGAATTTTGTGTGTCTTGTTGTCTTGTCTACTTGTTTTTAATGTCTTTAAATGTAATTTTCAACCCCTGTAAAGGATTTTGAATTGTGCTATACAACAGCATAAACAAATAAACTTTCCTGACATTCTAATAATATAACACAAATGATATGAAGCACACAGTCATTCTGAGTTCTTTAACTTTTGATACATTAAATACACATTGCTGATAGTACTGCAGTTTTAAAAAACACTTCAGTTTTCAAATGTTTTGTTCATCAACATAATTATAATTTCCTCTTTAAGTTGGCCAAACATTAGTCATCTGTGTCCTTATCTCATCCATCCAGAGACCCACAGTTTCTATTCTTTCTGACCCTTTTGCCCCACTGGGACACCAGCTGACAACACACACACACCCACACACACACACACATACAAACACACACATGGACTCTGGACCAAGTCCCCTGAGGTCGAAGCCAGCACAATGTCATTATCATCCATCGGATTGCACGTGGTCACTGCCCATTCAGTCTTGCTGACGTGCCTTTTGTGCTCAGTAATTCTTCTCACAGAAGGACCCCCCCTCACCCCCACAGTCCCCCGTTCACCCCGTCCAGCACCATCTACCCCCAGTCTGCTGCGGCCCATCTGTAATCCCATCCCCCATCCTGCACCCCCATATCCGCCCTGTCTTGCCCTGCACTTCTCCAAAACAAACCAGCTGTCTTGGCCTGTCGTGTCCCCGGGGCGTAAACAGGTGCCGAGAGGGCCGCAGGGCCTCAGCATGTGACACATGGCAGCACGCTCCTCCAGCCTGCTCCTCCAGCCTGCTCCTCCAACCTGCCAACACACCAGAGCGGCAGACAGAGTGGTGTGTTTTACAGCTGTGGACTTCATTGTTACCACAGATGAGGAGCTGCTGATGGCTCCAACCACTGCAAGTATCTCACTGGGCCGGTAATGTAAATGTTTGTCACAGTACTGATTAAATTATCTAATATTCATGAAGATGGATAAAGTTGTATGTGACCCTTTTATCTGGATGCATTATGTTGGCTGCAAGCATGAAGGAAGAACCTGGACATGCCTTCAGCAGGTATAAAAATATGCACTGCTGTGTGACCAAAATAGATAAAAGGAAAGGGGGTCTGTCCTGCTCAGCCTGAAGCCAGCTGTATTTTTAGCACAAACTACACACTGTGCTGCTCGGAGAGAAGGGGGGGTGCTGCTGGACGGAGGTCAATGCTCCTGTACACACATACCCAAACGGTATCCACAGGTCGATGCTACTATTCATGTGAGAGTGTGAACTGTCAGAGGAGAGGAGGCACTGATTTAAGGTTGGCATTTCTTGACAATAAGACAAGAGTGTTAACTTCAGGTTTGGATAATTTTAAATCAGTTTAGTAAATGAAATTTAGCTTGGTAGTGGCTTATGGGGATCCAAGCAAATACATAAATAAATAAAATGTTTTATAAATCATTTATTAAGAAATTATTTAATGTACAGTTGCGACTGATGTGTTTGGCTCATCTACAAAGATTATTTGGCCATTATAAAGTCGCAACTGATGTTTATAAACCTTAAACAAAGAGAGTTTGAATATTTAGTTTGTTTATGCAGAAAATAAATCAGTTATCAGTTTCTCTGATTAAAATGTATTTCCCCAAACTGCAGTGCACCTTTAGCAGTGAAATAACTATGAACTAAACTATTATTAAACTAAAAATGAACTAAATAAAGAATTGAATAAACGTTTGCGACCTTTTTGGGGCTCTTAAGATGCAAGTTATTCTTCTTTTGTCTCATCCCGCTCTGATACTCTTTGTGTATTACACTACTTGCAAAATTGGAGTTTGTAAATGCAAAGACAAGTGCACCGTCTTCTTTGTGCGCAACTTTTACAACTCTTTCAAGCACTTGCAAATAAGGCGCCCAAGTTTGGAAACTGCTTTTGACTGCAATAAAATCTGTCTTTTGAAGCTTGAAGAACAAAGGCAGCCCCACACCCTAAACTGTCCCACTATCACTCTCTCTGCTGAGCTCAGCTGTGCTCACACTCTATTGTGCATCTGGCACTTTGACTCCTTGACACTGTGTGTGTGTCTGCGTGATGGTGTGTGTGTGCGTGTGTGTTGGTGTCTGTGTGCGTGTGTCCATGGACCAGTGAGTGTGTCAGGGAGGGGGATACATGTGTGGATGCATACATGAGCGTATGCAGAAGTTGTGGTTTCAGGGACTGAGCCGCGCTGCAAACCAAACTGCCACCCTGTTAAGGAGGCGTCTCGTGTTCGTGGCTCTAACAAGCTGAGACACGTCGTACCTACATAAACACATACAGCAGCTCTAAGTTATTCACCCTTGTGGATAAACCCAGTAGCAATTACTGTAAAGATACTGAATGTCAACCCCCCTATGTCTTTGTGCAGTAAACACACACAGGAATATGTCCTTCTGTAATAGGAGTTACATGACTGCATGTTGTTTTCCAAAATAAAATGGAAAAGAAAATTGAGTGCATTCACCCTTTTAAAGTTAAAAAGCCAAACTTTATTACCCTGTGGAGGGAAATTAGGAGGTAAGAACATCATTGCCCTCTGTGGACTATAATTATGTTATGTAGATAAACTGAAACAGATGGATGATTTCATTTGGGGACTAAATTAAACATCTTGGTCCGTGGAAATGTAGTTTTTTTCTCATGTTGATCAGTTCCCAAAACCCAAGATGACGTCTTTGCATGTTTTGTTTTGTTCCCCAACCCAGTATATTCAGTTAAGTGTCATAGAGGAGGAAGGAAAGCAGAAAATATTCCCATTTAAGAAGCTGGAAACACAGAATCTGGACATATTGTCTTAGGAAATGACTTGGCAAATGACTTGGCAACTAATGTAAAAGTTGACAAGTAACTGGTTGAATGACTCATTGTTTCAGCTGTTATCTCAATTCCTAAAACTGTGTGTGTCACATTAGCAGGAGTAATGCGGAATATCAGATTTTGGCTGTCTTATCAAAGGAACACCCACAAATGAAAATTCAGTTTCTGGATCATCACAGCAAAACTTTGAGCAGCTAAACAACTGAAGTAGATGGGGGCTTGTTCTGAAATTATTGAAACTTAAAAAAAAAGACTGCATACAGCTGCTGTGGCAAAATCCAACAGTACCCTCAATATCTCAATCTGATTCGCAAAGACGTTATTTATTCCTTATTTAAGACGACATTTTCTCCGTGGTTGCGAAGCTGAAAAACGTTAGGGTGTGCCACATCAGACTGGGTCGGTATCGAGGGTGTAAACGATACCTTGGGGCTTCTGGACTCTTGGAGTTATGCCATAGGAGCTGTATGGAGTCATATTGTGGGTGGGTTTCCCATCATCTAGTCCCCATCAACTTCACTTGTTTAGCAGAAAACTGCAAAGCTGGTTTGCTGCGACGCACCACAAATCTTTCGCAAATAAAGAAATGGCACTTGACTTTCCATCGACAAACGGTTGAGTAAATAGTAAAAGACTGTTTTTTGGGTTTTTTTTGGTGACCTTATCCTTTAACATTCTCCAATATGTGAATGACATTTCTTCCACATAAGCCTCTTACCATCCCAAAGAATAATTATGGCATCTTTGTCTGTGGGAACGCAGTTTTTCCTCAGTTTAAATGCAGAGCTGGCATATCATTTTTCATTTTCCACCCACAGAAAGAGACCAACTCCAGGAGAACAAGGAACCTAATTTCATCAAACTTTCCAAGTGCACTCACATGCAGTGGACTGAGTTGCTCGGTGTTGCATAATAACCAAACCAAGTGATGTGTGTATGAGTGTGCGCATGCAGTTTTATCAGCAGAGATAAACGCAGTGGGTTGTGCAATATCAGCTCAGCACATTAGCCCAGCTGCTCGAGCTGGCCTTTCACAGGTCTGCTGTGCAGTCTGCAGCTGAATAGAGACTCAGCAGCAGCTCCTGCATTTGCATTTGATGCAGACTTCTAGCAGACTTCAGCCGGCGACCCAACACACGGCGGAGGACTCTGAACTCAACAAAACTTTGCTCAACGAGGGTTAGCGCACCTGGTGAGAAACGCCAATTCAGTGGTTTCACGTCGATGTTTGGGCTTTTTTCGAGTTGAAAAAGTAGTTTGCGTGTGATTTGGGTCGGGTGTGTTTAAAATAGCTCCGGTTTAAAAGAAGTGCAGACGGATCTAGCTTTCTTAGCGGAGGAGCACTGAATCCACAGCGCAACAGTCTGCCGGTGCACAGTCCACCGCTGAGCTCGAGCCAGACAGACGGAGTGCGCTAAAACTGGAGGCTTTAACTCTGAGATGCTTCTGTGAGGCGATTAATAAACAACAACAACCTGTCTCCAGACAAACAACGCCTTCTTCTGTGCTACCCGGACCGTGTGAGGAGCGGCCGTCCCCGTGTTTTGTCCAGAAACGACGGACTTCTCGACACTGGAAGGACTTAAACTGAACTCAAGATGTCAATTTTGCCTTTCACTCCCCCCATTGTCAAAAGACTTTTGGGCTGGAAGAAGGGAGAGCAGAACGGCCAGGAGGAGAAATGGTGCGAGAAGGCGGTGAAAAGTCTGGTGAAGAAGCTGAAGAAGACGGGACAGCTGGACGAGCTGGAGAAAGCCATCACCACCCAGAATATCAACACGAAATGCATCACCATACCAAGGTAAGGAGAGTTTGGGCGCCGCTGTTGATGGTGACCGTGAATGCAGCATCCCGAGTTAGCTAGCTGAGGTGGACACTCTTTAATTAATTACAGCGTTGTTACACAAACGTGTCGTAACACTGGCATGCTCACCGTACACATGTTTACTTGACAGAGAAGTTTCCACTTCCTGTCTCACGGCAACATTAAACTCTGCTTTCCTTTACGTTGTTATGTACAGTAACATGGAGGCTGAGGTAGCTAACACTGGATCCATAAAGAAATCTAGCAAATCATATCTCCACTTTGCTGCCATGTCACCAAATGTACACTTTGAAACAGCTTGGCTAATCAGATTGGCTTTTTAGCTGGTGTGTTTTTCTGATTAAGAGGGAATATAACGTGAACGTGTGCATTGACGAGCCAGCAGCGCACATGCAAAGCAAAACCACAAATGGAGTCCAAGTTATATAACTTGGCCTTAATCTGGGACGCTTTCTAACGCTGTGGGTTAGTGTGAGTGCGTAGGCGACTCAGTGGAGCTGTACCTCTCCTTCCACTGCCTCCATACAGCCTTTTGTGTGGTATCCGCAATGTGGCAGGAGATATCAGACCGCTGTGTGACAGTTTGAGACAGTCACTTTCCTCCTCTGATGAAAGGTAGTGACAGGTAAGAGCTCAGGAGGAGCTGGTTGTCAACAGAGACCATGTCCTCTGAAGGTCCCACTTCATAAAAGTGGGTTTCATATCAGTAGAGGTAAGTTTGGTGTTATGGCCTTAATGTAATATCCTGATCATATTATTAGGCTTTATCATGATGCATGATTTTTATTTTATATATTTTAAAATCTCCTCAAAAGCACTTAATTCACACCATATAGTCTGATAACGACAGTGTGACAATATTGTTGGACGGACTATCGATACTTACACAATGAGATTTTTGATTAATAACCATTAAGGGGATATAAGGATTTGTGCAGGCATGTATAAAGTGATGTTTGTAGTCCTGAATAGATCATCCGTTTCCCTCGTCTCAGAGTCGATGAGGTTTTTGAATTAGTTTTGGGTTAAGTGCCTGAAATAAGATCTGTGGTTTCCACAGACTCAAGATTTCTGCACGTTTTGTTCTGTGACATAAAATAGGCTACATAATTATAGTCCCACATATTGATTCTAGAGTGCTTACGTATCTTCAAAAATGGCGTTTCCTAACAAGTGTCTGGGTGAGACTACAGACGTTGTCGCAGACTTTAGACGTCATCACCCCAAACATGGAGACTCGTCTACTCACTGTTCCGTCTTTACAGGCCGACTTCAGTTACGAACTATTCTATCTCTGACTTAACAACTTGTCGATGGAACAATTTATAGAAGACGTGAATAGTTATTGTGTAGTAAGACGTCTGTTTACATTTTAAAAATCACAAACATGGTGTCCATCATCAAATGTGTAAGTATTATAAACTTTTGTTTGCTACGGAGATTGTTTTATGCAATAATCCAAAATCCAATTCAAAATTCCCAAAGGCATTTTGATGTGGAATCAGAGCAATGCTACCTTTCTGGTTAGCCTACTGAAGTATGTCATCGCTACACCACTCTACAGGAACATGAAGAACACTGTAGCTTATTCAAAAAATGACTTTACTGTTAAGCCTATAAAGCTATGATGTAACAATATCCAAATTGTGAGAGGATCTCATATCATGACAATGATATAAAACTCTATATTAGAGCCTGACTGATGTATCAGTGGCCGTTATTGGCGTATAACAAATACGTGTATGGCGATTGGCTTATATGTTGTCTAATATGCGCAAATGAAAACTTTCTATTTAGACTTTATAATTATTAAATTCCCAGTGAAGTTTACTGTTTCAGTGCAGTGGTTTTTCTATAAGCACATCCAAGAGATCATTGCCCAATCCGTGTGTGTAGTGGCCAATATATCAATATTGAATTAGGCCCCAAAAATTGAGTATTGGTTGGTCTCTATTGTATGTATTGCCCATTCCTAGTTAACCTGTCGGCCATTTCTTTGTTAAATTGCTGGTTGTTTAGTACATAAAATGTCATGAATATGGCCACAAATGTTGATCGGTGTTGACTAAAGCTCAGCATGACGTCCTCAAATGTTATGTTTTGGTATACAGCCCAAAGGTAATCATTTACTGTCAGAGAGGAGCAAAGAAACCACTGAGAAATCAGAGGATTTGGACATCACTCTTAAAAGAATGACTCAGAACATTTAATCACTGACCACATTGTTGGCAATTAATCAATTAATTGACTAAAGGCTGCAGCTCCAATCTCAGTTCCTTGTGTATCGGACTAACATGAGTAATGTTGAATTTATTCATTCATTCCTGCATACAGTTTAATAGACCAGCATCTATTACACTCAGTCGTCAGTTTGTATACCCACAGTAGTAAAACTTGATTCACTGTTCATTCAGTCTGTCAGTGAGGGTGTAGCTGCAGTGAAAACCAATAAAGGGATTAACTGATTGACATAAAAAGATTTTGATAACCTATTAATATATTTGAACAAAATTACCGAACACTCACCAGTTCCAACTTTTCAAATTTGAGCTTTTAATGCTTTTGTTTTGTCAAAAAAATTAAACATAATTAATGTTTTGGACTGTTTCTCTATAGTGCCAACGAATTCAAAAGCCACACAATCTACATCCTCCAAAATAACAATAAAGTTGGATCAATACAGCTTTAATAAAACTAGATTGTTATAACCTTTATAAAGTAGGATTTACTGCTGGTTTGCCATATTACACCACATGAGTCTCAGGCAGGTGTAACTCAAACTGGCAAAAAATTTGTTTGTTCACAGCTCTTTATTTTTCACTACATTTGCAACTCGTAAGTGACAAATAAAGGCCACAAACTTCTGCTTGTGTCCACAAAATCCCGGGTGCATGTGAGGGAAGTCATGATTTTAGAGCACACAGGGCACTCCCACATTCTTGATTGCCACAAGTGTGCATATCACAGCTTGCACAGGCCTGGACCGGCGTTCAGACTTAAGCCTCCCCGGAAAGTTGAATAACATTTGCCATGATCCAGGTTTCATCTTTCCCACCAATAACGCGTAGGGGAAGAAGCAGAGTGCATTAAGATGACCCCAGATCAGAAGTGGCTGTCAGTGTGGCCTAACTGTGTCCCTGGAGAGCTGCTGTTTCTATTAATTCCCTGTATGTTCAGGCTCACTGCCAGCAGCTGGCTGCATGTTCGGGCCTGTCCACAGGGAGGTCAGCTCCTATCTCTCACTGATACATGAACTCCCTGATGAGGCTCGTCGCTACACCTCTTGATGACGGTTGGCCGTGATGCTGAGTGCTGAAGGAAGCAGGCACTGTGTATTGATTGAGTCTATACATGTATCCAGTGGTGGAAGAGCAGATCAGGTTTCTGCTGGGGTAATTTGAGGTAGGATGCTGGTACTGAAGTGATGGAAAACATGTTATTTACTCATCACAGTGGAATGATCAGTGGGCCGAATACCAGAAGCTGATTTTGAAATCTCAAAGCTAACTTTTCCAGTTGTGATTTTGAGCTATATAAATGTAATTGATTTGATTTATTTACCTTACAAAGTTAATGATTCTCAGTATTTCTCGAATTTAAAGCTGCAGCGATCAGTCAATTAGTTGTTGACTATTGATTTCATCAGCAACTATTTCGGCAAAGGATTATCGGTTTGTATAAGAAACATTTTTAATAAATTCTCTAATTCAACCTTCATAAATGGGAATATTTCCTGCTTTCAAATTTACTGTTTAATCCCGCCGACATACCACTTGGAATGATGGCACTTGGGTAGTCCACTCCTGTTTGCAGGTCTGAGCCACAAGCAGGCCAGAACATGACAACATGTCAGCCAAGAACGAAAATGACTAAACCAGAACTGGCCCAAATCTGGACCATAGCCCTTCCACGCAGGCAGGATGAACATGTCCGGTACAGTTTTGCTTTCTCGGCAGTAGAGATGCAACAGCTAAATTGTTTCAGGCTGTGAGACTCTTGAACTCATCCTCTACATTTTACTTGTCTTACTACATCGCTCGCATTTTGTTGTGCAACCCTGTGTCATAAAAAGAGGATTTAATGAAACTATTAACCTTATTTAATCATTTTTTTGTAATCTATCAAATTAATTGGTAACCATTTTGATCTTTGAATAATACTTTTAAGTCATTTCTTTACAAAAAAAGGAACATTTTCTCAACAAGACAATTGAGGACATCATCTGGGCTTTGAGAAACACACATTCAATAATCTTTGATATTTTGTAGTCCAAACAACAAACCAATTATTCAAGAAAACAATCCACAGATTAATCTACGAAGAAAATAATTGTTAGGTGTAGCCCTATCCCAAGCTCCTTCCTATAAGTTGTCTCTGTCAAACCTACTACTACTAACCAACTTTTCAGTTTACCTGGTGATCAAATTGAGATGTTCAGGAGAGAGTTAGCTGTCTTATTTTGGAGGCTGTGACGTGCTAGATGACATTAAGAATAACATAATAGTTTCTGGTCAGAAGCCACGTTATCACAACAGGGTGAGTTTGGTTTAGACAAGAGTTATTTTTGGGGTTGGGTTGTGTGTGGATGGTTAATGTGGGCAGTGTGTGTGCGTGTGTGTGTGTGTCTGTGTAAGTTACCATATGTTTACACTGGAGATAAAGACCATGTCTCATGAAAAACATTAGTCACAGTCCCTCAGTCTTACGTTACCATTTACAAAAGGCTTTCACAGTATACCAGTTTAGACCTATCGCTGCTCCCCTTTTAGGTCACTGTGGTTTAGTTTTTACTTTTTTTAGGAGCAATGAGCAAAGTGAATGCTAAGGCTCCAGTCCAAGTTCAAGCTTTAGTCGCTCAACAACGAGCAATTGTGGCATTGTGGTACTGACCTCCCCTCTCTCCCCCGTTTTTTCTCTGTTGCTCTTTTTAAAACCCTCTTTTTCTGTGAGCTGTAAACTTAGTCACAAACATTGGTGTGTAAAGTGCGTCAAGCAGTGAAAATCCACCAGTTTCCTATGGCTGAGGGGTGGATGTGAAGTGTGGTGGCCTGCTCTACCTGATCGTGAAAGGATGACTCACAGATTACTTCTGTTGTTTAAAGGGACTCTCAGTGCATTTAAAAACAGAAGCCAAGCCTGTTTCGGTCATACCTGGAGGACGGTAAATATCTCAGGTGGTTACGTGCCTAACAACTGAATACTCTCTCCGCCTCAGTTCAGTTCCTGTTTCTGACCGATAGTCTAGGTAGTTTCTTTTTGCTATGGACATGATTGTTCTCTAACCTTAACCAAGACATTGGAGGTTCCTTAACCTGAAGGAAGTAGTTATTTTAACCCAAACCACAGTGTTTCCCTCACATGAACTAATGAGTTGTTTTAACCCGAACCAAGACCTTTCCTTAATTGTACCAGGTCATTTTCAAACCTAGACTTACCCAACCATAAGAATGTCAGATCAGGACATGTTTATAGTTTTTTAATTCAGCCAGCTGCTACAATAACAAAAAGGGCTGCAACTAAAGACTATTTTCATTATCCATTAATCTGCTGATTTTTCACAACTAACAGACTAATGGTTTAGTTTATAAAATATCAAAAAATATTAAAACTGCCTATTGCACTTTGCCAGAGCTCAAATGACGCCATTCCAATGCCATCTTTTGTCCAATAAACAGTCCAAAACCCAAAAACTCTACATCAACTATCATAAATGGCAGCAAATTCTCCCATTTAAGAAACTGGAACCATCTCTGTTTGACATTCTTGTTTAAAACTCCAAATAACATTTTGTCGTTTAAAGTGGAGTTGTTGTTGATTATTGAGTCACGCATTGACCAGCTTCCTACTTCCCCTACCCTAGATATATATTTATTTTACTTTCAGTGTTGTTATGTGCGTTATCAGCTGTCCTTGGTGGTGCAACTATGGCATACTGTACGTTTCTGAATCAGTCACTTCCTAAACATGATGTTAGTTCTATTTTTTGAATTACATTCCACATAGGTTGCACAAGTTCAAGTTACATTGACAGGCTACAAAGGTAACTGTTTATCAAAGAAGACTGATGATATGATCCAGTTCAGGTACAGTTCATTAGCTTGGCTGCTACTTTGATTAAACAGGGCAGGTCGCAAAGTCAAAGTTATTATGGTTTGAAAACTCTGACATTGTAGCTTTGTGTTAGTCAGACATGCACAATGTAGGGAAGACCAGGGAATCCTATGTATTTTCTTACTATTGTATGTATGTGCTATGTATATCTTTATCTTAATCAGCTTATACCTCAGTGTATAAAAAACACACCTGCTGTGTGGACCTCCATGAGCAGGGTCTCTCTCAACTTCACTTCAATACACAATTTCAGTAGACAATGACAGTTACCAATGTGCAGTACCACCAGCAGTCACAGAATACAGCTAATGATAGTAACACGTTCAAAAGTAGACAGGTCGTAAGTCCTTAGCAATTAAACAGACTATAGATGCAGTGATTACCTTTGACCTTGCAGAGTTGTTGCTGAGTTGTAGCTGGAGAAAGTGTTTAATCTCTGTCTTTGTCTTGTGTTCTTGCTAGTGCTAGCTTTACTAGCATCCTTGCCATCTTTACAGTTTTCACCAGGTGAACGCTAATTTGTCATGCTATCACTGTACTTGAGTGCTGTTCTACAGAGCCTACAAATGTGCTTTTTGTCCAACTTCCCATCCTTCTTATGAAATCCAAATCGCAGTAGTAAAATAATGTGGGGGGACACCAGTGGTAAAATAAATTATCCAAGGTGTTTGTTGGGTGTAAGAGTGTGTTGTGTCTTTTCACAGAGCCTGGGGCAGTGGATTCCTCTCTCTTACCTACCTTAACTTTCCCTGAGTTTGGGCCAGTGCAGGGGAGTGCTTAAGTCTTGTCCACACACATCCCTCCTGGCAGCAAGACTGCAGTCTGATTCACACAGCTGCATGTCAGGGCAGGAAGGAGGGAGTGAAGGCACTGAAATAAAAGATGTGATAAAATGAGAATGAGGGAGATAGGAAGACAGGGAGGAAGCAGGGCAGGAAAGAGACACTCTTTTCAAACACAAACTGTATTTATATGTGTCGATACTTGACAGGTTGGTTAAGATTCTTATACAATTTAGTGTAGGTTTAGAGGATTTATTTCATTATTCAGTCAGATCATTGTGTGCTTAAACTGGCGCTTCACAGCCAGGATTTATGACTGTAAGTGTCACAACCAATAGATCTACATAAATCTTGAGGTTATTCTCTAATTATAGAAACATGTGGTCACTATTTCATACCAGAGCTGTGTCAGACGTGGTCGGGATTAGACCAAAAGAAGAAAACTTAGATACATAAATTGACATTTCAGCAGATACCGATAAGATAGTGGTTAATTTCACAATTTTGTATTTTATAAAAAAGTTTGTAGTTTATGCATGAATGAAGATAAGAAAGGCGAAGATGTAATGAGCAAAGATGGACGATTTAATATTCCAGAGCACCAAAAAGATCTGTTGTGTTCGGGCCCTGTCACATCAGACCGGTGTTCGGCCATCAGCCAGTGTCTGGACTGTCGCTCAGCATTTGTGGCCCTAGTTGCTGGTGTGTATCCTGCACCATTGGCACTAGTCAGACATAGTTAGCGGCTTTTTGGCCGATTGAGCACGTAGAATCACTGGCAGAGCCTGTTGGTGAGAGCAATCACTCTTCATCTAAGCGAATCAATGCACAAGAAATGAAATGGGAGAAGAGAGGGATAACCCCTTAAGCCTGTTGCTGTAGTATCCATGATTTCACCCATGTAGCACGATTTCATCTTTTTTTTCACTACCACATCTTCTCCAGTGCCATTTGTAGGTTTTTATCCGGCATATTCTTGATTAGAAGTGAACGTCTTTATCATAATAACGGTTTGGATATCCGCATTCACAAGTCCTCTGGCGTCCCTTTTCAATGACTAATACAGGGTACCGCTTCCTGTGAGCATGGGGAATTATTTCCTCTAACACAGACGTGGGACGTTAGCTGGCTGTCGGCTGTAGTCTTTGTAGTGTGTTCAGGTGCAGCGTTTAGGTGGAGACACAGGCAATGAGAGGCGACGCAACAGTCAGCCTTTGTTGGCACAAGTTCTTTGATGTCAGTGTGATGAGTAAAAATCTGGTTTTCTTCCTTTTGAACTGTCAGACCAAAATAATATGCACACCGGCAACGACATGTTCGACTCTCTAGTGATAAATTATCAGCCCTATATATATTGTATATCCTTACTTTTCAAATAGTTCTGATTTGAATAAAGTTGTACCCTTGTTTAGACTACTTTGAAGATCACATCAGCTCTTCTTAGCCCTTCTAAGTGAATACATTAATACCAACATAAAAGGACAAGACTTTATCGGCTGTAGACAGGGATGCTGGTTGAATGAGAGAAGTTTTCAATAGTAAACCTGGGAGTACAAAGGGATAAAGAGGAGTTGGGGATTCCCAGTGTTGTGTCTGGTGCTGCAGGGGAGGGCTTGTCATCGTTGTGGGAGAGCATGCTTTAATAAGGGAGGAAGACGCATGAATGTTAGACTGAAGAACACAAATTAAAGAGTGAATGCAACAGAGGTGAGAAAAGGGATTCATTTTGAGTGAAAGAGAAAGGCAAACCAGAAAGCCAAGGGTTTAGATGAAGGAAAAGATGGAGACAGCATATTTGGCAACAGGCAGCGTGTTGGATTCTGAAGCTTATCAGACAGATTCTGTGGTTACTGTGGCTTGCATGCTCAAAAGAAACACACTAATAGCTAAGATAGAAGTGGTTTGTTTTCCAGCGAGACAGCAGTTCAACTTCAAAAGAAGTGTGTCTGCGTGTGTCTGGATGACAGACTGGTTTAAGGACACACACACACACACACACACACACACACACACACACACACACACACACACTGCAGCTTCTGTAAGAAGACGAAACCCCTCCTGCTTGAATGCCGCACATACATACTGTACATATAGATTGCATACATCAGGCATGAAAATCACTCACCTTTCTACGAAATTCGCTGTTTTGAAACCAAAATAGGTGACCTATGTGAATCGTGTAGATCCGATGAGAAAATATTTTTTGGGGGGGGGGTTATGGACGGGACATGGAGGAATAACAGAGAGTATCAGTGAACTGCGAACATGTGCGCGCCTGAAGGGAGATTCGATATAAACAACCTTTTTAAGTCAGTCTCATTTCTGATATAGCATAATGTGATCATGTATAGATAGATACTTTATTATACATTCATACTGTCTTGTAATTCTGCTTGATTTTTCTCTCAAAATGCATCAGATTGATGCTTTTAAATATGAAATATTGAACATTTTCTTCCGGGGGAGCATGCCCCCAGACCCCCCAAGACAGGTGGTGACCTGTTTTCATGCCTGATACATCCTGTTTGTTAGCATAGTTGACCTGCAGCAAACCTGTGGGCATCCTGTCTTTATCAGTGCATATTGTTTGTCTGATTTGTGGGTGTTGTGGATGCAGTACTGATATTTATTATGATATCGCCATCATGTCTCTAGAAATCAGTAGTTAGTCATCGTATTTGCTGATTTCTTACTGTGGTTGTTAAAATGACGCTGCAAGTGAAATGCTGAGACACCAAATTCCCTTTTCTGTTAATAAGAATGGACATGCATGGTGGAAAGCAAAGCCGAAGATGGAGGGTGATGATTATACAGCCACAGCGGTTAACTTTAAGCAACACCTGCGCAGGTTAAATCCAGGTTTGGGTGCAGTTTAGGATTGCAGTGGATTTGAAGTTGAACCAAAGATTGATATTAAAAGCTGATGGTTAACACCGTCATGGCAAATCACTTCTAGCCATAATGTGCTAAACATGTAGAATCATTTTTCAATAACATTTAAACTTGGCTGGATACTGTTGACTAGGGCTGCAACTAATGCAGATTATCCATTGATTGTTTTCTCAATTAATTGGTCTGAATAAGGTTGTGTGATCTATTTGTTAGTATTAAAGATGATCTAATCAAACAATGTTGCTTATTTCTTAATTCCTCAATAATATCATGACTCTTGGGGTGCAGATTCTACCAGTATTGTAGTTCAATATTACGATTGATTGCGATTTTAATTTGCACTTTGCACATCGGACCAAGGTAAAAAGTTAAAATCTTTTAGAGACTGTGAATCATGAGTCATATTTCCATGGATAATGTACATGATGCGGCTCAAGTCTTTCTGAGGCTTACATTTCGGCAGCATCATTGCTATACTGCATACAAACTGCTCATCAAACTAGTGCTATAAGAATTATACTAATTAATAATTCTGATTAATTTTCTGTTTATATATCAATAGATAAATGTAGCAGCTCTAGGTAATGTAGCAACAACCTGACACGGGCACAGGAATGATCGAAAATCTCTTGACGAGGTCAGCTAATCCCCTGCAAAGTGATAGAGTTTGGAAATCATAAAACAATCACAATATTACAAATGAGCAGTTACATAATCAGAATACTGACACCCTGACAATGAATACAGCGTTTTGTGTTTGGAGAGACCTTCCTCTCTATTTTCTTCTCACCTTTATCTTAACTATTCAGTGTGGCCAAAAGTTGACCATCTCCTTTTTCTGCACGCTCTCACTCCCTGTAGGTAGCTTTCATGTCAGGCCTCACACCTTGAGTCATCCGAGACAGCATTGTTCGACAGGGACTCGGTGCAAGACAGGTCACGCAGAGTTTATGTGTGTTGTCTGTCTGCGTGTGGCTTGGCTGCTGTAATGACTGTAATAAGCTTGGTTCAGGATTCCTGTCATTGTTTGATTTGTTTGATAAAAGGAGAATATTGCTGTGAGTCACGACAGATGCATACACTATGGAGTTAACCTTGTTGTAACTGGAGAGTTTTGATTTTAAAGCAAACTGAATGTGTCAAAACTAAGTGGCTTAACGTGGCTGCTACTGCTTGTTAATAATGTCGTTGAATGTTGTACAGTTTTTAAGAGGAGTCATACAGTGATGCTGTCAACATATTGTGATTTTATGATTTTATTGCTGATAATCTTGATGTTTGGATGAGTGACAGCTACATTTTATTTTGAAACTAACAAAATAAATGTATGAAACAAGTATTTGAAATTGATTGAACTCACATAGGTTAGCTTTTCGTTTAACATGTGATTTTATATTTTGAAGTCATATTCTCATTGTATACTTATAATTCTAAACGTGTGACAACCTCATTCAGGCCAGTTAACCAAGGGGATTAGTAAACTAATATCAAATGGATTTGATGTCATCATACACTTGTGTGTGTGTGTGTGTTTGTGTGCGTGTGTGTGTGTGTGCGTGTGTGTGTGAGTGTGTGTGTGGTTAGTCAGCTCAGAGGAATGCTCTTTCTGCCTGCTGGGGCCTTGAGGGCGTGGGCTGCTGTTTGGATTACAGCTTGCATTAGGGGTGGAGGGGGTTATAGAGACAGTTCTGCCTCAACTTGGTCCTGGCCTTCTCACTATCTGCGGGGGAGGGCACGTGCACGACGCAGAAACACACGCGCACATACACAGTCATATGCACACAGACACTTTCACCAGACAACAAGCCTGCCTTTGTGCTCCACTGGCCACTACTACCACCACTGCTGCTGCTGCTACTGCTGCTGGACTACAGCTGGATGTGTGTGGGGAAAACAACCTGACACGAAGGAGCAGGGGTTCAAATGGAGAAGGGAGATTTGAAGCCATGAGTACAAGTGAAAGTCAGATAGAGCGTGGAAGATAGCGGTGAGGATAGTGGTTCGGGACTAGATAAGAATCTTTGCGTGAGACTGGTTGACTCTGTTGATCTTTTATTTTATCAGGTTGTCTGAAAAAATCATCCTTGAATCACTTTAGATGAGAGCAGCACTTGAGCCAAAGTAGAACCAAAAAGTTAAGTCTAGCTAAGAGGTCCCCAGACACTGTCAGGGACACCCAGTACGGCAACACAAGTAATTTTGAGCTCAGCAGCCTCTCTGAGTTTGTCAAGATTTGTGTCAAATTTCACTGTTGTATCCCAGGATCAAAATATTCAACCTTGTGTATTTTCCTAAGGGTCAACCTTCTAGGTTTGTAAGTACGAGTGATATTTATTTAACTATGACATGTTTTGCCGGGGCTGCAGGGAACCCTGGTTACTCCAGTTCTCCCCCACAGTCTGGAAACATGCAGGTAATGTTAATTTGAGACTGTATATTTGAATAAATGTGTTACCAGCTAATTCAATCAAACTTTTGAGACTTTTGAAAATGCAAATTAGGTGTCTTTCCATCGACAGGGTTGGAGCCAGTAAACCAGGCTGCACTAAGCAGAGTTTTATAAGAATTTGCCAGGCTTATTCACATAACTTCACATAACTGCATAAACAGAGTCAAAAAAGAGGTTGCAAACTGGAAACAAAACTATTTTTATCCAACTTCCAAAAACCTCAAAGAAGAGGAAGAATCCGTCGCCATCCATGTTTGTGCATGTTATGTGGATATCTGGGAAGACGACAGCCACATAAACAGTTTCTTTTTGTTTAACGTTTTAGAGCTTTGGCTTCACATGTAAGATTAAAAACAGCTTTTGTGGCAAAAGTTTT
>OZ023155.1:36514522-36547022 GCA_963678695.2 Diplodus puntazzo | reverse complement strand
GGTTTTACTGTCAGTGAGGTGCACCTCATTCAATGTGCCGTCATAAATCTCAGTGAAATGAGTAATTCAGATTGATGGTGTGTGTCTGGACCTGTCTATGTGCTGGATGAGCACAATGTTTTGACGGTTGCTGTTTAGAATTGAATTAATCCAGAGTGAACAGCCATGGCCCTCACATACTGTAGAATAGACTATACCAATCAATTTAAAGGTACCCAGAAACATTTTTTTTTTACCACAAGTAGTGCTATTGAGCAATATTTTGATGAGCTGTTCCTGTCCTGTTTGCATTTCACATATCCATCAGGCTTTTTTATGAGTTTTTTGGTGATGTGATACTCATTCCTGCTGATAATGTGTTTTTTCCCAGGAAAGCAAAGGCTTGAGTGACTCCTCGAGCCTTAACCTAACTAACTGAACCAATGAAGAGAACAAGTATTAGCTAAGCAGATCAGATTTAAAATAAACTTCCTGCTGTGAGTTTTATGATTTTCTTCTGTTCAACATTTGGAGGCAATAACATGCAAAAAATGTACAATAACAGACAAAACCACTAAAGAAGGGCTGCTGGCAAGTAAAGGTGTATTTAAACAATTCACAATAGAGCTTAAATTAATTGTTTCGGCTGTTTCTTGAAGCAAAAATGTATTAAAACATAATATCCCTCACAGAGTATGGACTGGTGGTGATAAACCCGCCATTGGCTGACTATTTCAGCTGGCATTCTCCTCTTTTCAATCTGCATTTTAGCGTTTTAAAAATCCCCATCTCCCAGGAAACAACAAAAACAGCCTTCAAGCTAGCAACATGAAAGTAGCACCTTAATACCGGTGGTAACCCTAAACTAGTTGCTAACGGTACCATCTTCAACAAGATAACAGTTTCAGTCTTTGTTGTGGTGATATACCAGTTTGAATTCTTGCGCACGCCTCCCCACATGCAAATGTCACCACTGAAACAACTTCCCCGCTGTTTTGATGCTCGTTGTGGTGCCAAAATCGGTTGTGATTGGTTTAAAGAAATACAAACAAGCCAGGACATTTGCCCCCAATAGCAGGATGAAATTTGGGTACAACCACACCTTTAATTATGTAATCCACACGCTGTCAGACGTTGTAACGGACATTTTTGAGACTGTTTGGAGAATTCCGGCTGTGTCAACTGATCCTTTGTTCCAGTTGTTAATCCAACAAAGACCTTAAACTTGATATGTATATAAATGGACATGCCTTGATTGACTCTCCATTAACTTAAAATGAGTAATAATGGCAAATTGGTGATGTTAGTCCACTGTAACTGGTGCAGTGTAGATCATTTACATTTTACATTTAGGGCAGTTAGTAGACACTTTTGTCCAAAGCGACTCACAAAGATCCTCTGCTACTATTGTATACGCATATGTGCTGTTCAACTCTTGATCTTGATAGTGTGACTCATGCCATACTGTTACTGTAACTCCTTTCTTTAAAAACACTGACTGGAAAGAGGTTTTACAGAGAGAAGGACACTCAGTACTGTAGGACACCAAATAGCCAGCAATGCCACTGCAGTTTGTGCACGTGTGTCTCAGCCCACGCAGAGTCTAGCCCCACCAAACGCCCACTCAGCAGCAGGGACCGAACACACATACCACTGACATCAGATCAGCTCTGTCTAACCATTTAACACATTGACAGTGAAAACGTCTTTTTTCTACTCCAAAATACCACAGTAACCCTGCTGTAAATACTGCTTCTAACGCAGTATTTTGTGGTAAGTGTCAGAGAGGTTGTGGTTATTTTTAATTGCACTGTTATTAAGTAAATATCTTGTTCCCTTCAGTCAGTGCTGTGAGTGTCCACATGTGATCACTGTTCCTCTTTGCAAATGAACTTCTCATGTGTTTCCCTCGTGCCATCATGAATTTTGAACAATTTCCTGTGATTCACTTTTGTAGTTATTTAGTAACTTCATAAACTGTGTTCCTTTTCTGTGTTTATTTTATTCTGTCCAAACCTTGTAAAACAGGGTTCCAAATGAGTCAGTGAGTTAAATACCAGTTAGCTTTAGTGGAAAGTTAACTGGTATTTTTAAGTGAGTTTTGTGGGTACTTACAGAGGTATAAAATGAATCAGTTGCAAGTAAAGAATAATGATGCAATCTGGGAAAGGGAAACAGTGTCAATAAATCACAAAAATAGAGACTCAACACCGGAAATTCTCAGTAGAAAAGAGGAACAGAGTTGACCCTCAGAAAAACCAAAGTACATTTATAAAGTGTTAGCTTCACATCACGACAAGCTGCAATAAAACTTTTTGAAAGATGACAATATTTGCTTTGCAAAGATTAAAACTATTGTAGGGGGTTTGTACTTGATTGCAGAACAACCCAAGGTGTTCCTGTTTATTTGTGTAGTCTAAGTATCCAGATTGTGCTCGTGGATACAGCCAGATCTCTTAGTATTGTTAAATATTTTCTCAGATGAAAAGAGTATGAGCCGAGCTCGACTGTTTGTCCTTGACTTTAAAGCCTGAAGTCTGGGACTTCTTTGATCAGACACTTTTGTCAGTGTCGTATTTGTTATGTAGCATTTTCTAAGTCGTGATATATTACATTTTTTAAATATGATTATTATTATTATTGGCCTGTAAAGTACAGGAGTGGCTTCTGTAAATTATAAGGCACTAAATAAATAATTCTGATTGCCTTATCTTTTTTTATCACAATGTTGCTCTCTTCCTTTTCTACGTGTCAGCAGTGTTAATCTGCTGTGACTCTCTCTGAGAAATGACAGATAGATATAATGACACCCTTCAATAGAGACAGATTGTACGATAAGCAAGACACCATTTCTGATGACCCTGATAGCACTTTATGTTTAACAGAGCCCTGCTGACTTTCAGTTCTCCAATAGTGGCTGTTAGAGCAGTGAGGTGTAAAGCCTCAAAACACTGCTGCGTTTTTTGTTTTTTTAAAACCACCAGTTGCAACTCAATTCCACAGGGTCTCTGGGTCTTCAAACTTATTTTGTAAGTACTGGGCCTTAATTAGAGTTTGTAAAGTCTTAATTGCCACAAACATTTTACCTAATTTAATTTATCCATGTATAATTTCTGTCTGCCAAAATGAATCCTGCTTTTCTGAGGGAAAGTGCACATTTGTGATGTTAATGAATGTTTAAGCCTACAACTAAATCTAATAACTGTGTTTTTATTTACTTTTACTTAACTCATCACATAGTGTGGGCGGGACATTTTTGTGAGAGGATGCATCATCACATTTTTGAATTAGTAATCTGACAGAAAAATTATCAGCACCGATAATCTGAAAAATGCTGAATATCAGTGTTATCAGTATAATAACCGGTCTATCCCCAGCCTCTACACACACTGATTCCTGTTATTCAATAATAAGATGCCTGTAAAGGAACTTCTCTCGCTGTATTACTTGACTTTCATCAAACTGGAAATGTATGATATTTTAATGTTCGTAGCATGCAGGACAAATCCTCTGAATTATATCACCTTATTCTTGAAAGATCTGGTATCTTATGAGGGTTTTGGATGCAAATATTAGCTGTGACTCAAAAGGCGTTAACACTGAGCTCTCACTTTGGCTTTTCAGATTTGGTTTTCAGATCTCAAGGGTCCCCAGCGCTCCTCCCACCAAAGTTTGCCTCTTCAACTGTTCTCTTGTGTGGACACAAAGTGTTCAGACACCATTTACAAATTCAAGACACCCTCCCCCTCCAACACTCCCAGCCCCTTTTTTAAAGTACAGAAGCAGTGAGTGAAAGCTTCTGCCATGAAATATTAAAAGACTATTCTCTGCTTGCTGGATTTACAATGGTTGACCCAGATGAGGCACAACTGAGCTTTCAGTTGGACTGTACACAGAGTCTTTTTATTTAGAACACACGTTTGTCCTTCTAAAGGGCTTTGGCTTATGTCTTTGACCCTTCCTCTGTGGGGGTGAGACAGAAAGATAGGATGCACATATGTGGTTGTTGCCTCTTGCATAAGATGATAAGTGTTTCTTTTCCTCCTCCATGGGTCATTGTCCCCAGAGATTACAGGCCACAACCCCCCTATGACAGTGTAGCAAACTATCGCTCATTACTGTCTTGCAGCCTAGATCACCATCCTGCTAACAGTATTGTTTAGCAGATGACTGCAGATGTTATACAAGACAATGAAATTCCTGTCATACATACTGTAATCTCATTGTTTATTATTATACGTCATAGTCGGTGCACACACAGCTGGAAGCCTCATCAGTAGGAGGGAGGGTCAGAGCTCAGACACAACAATGGTAAACACCACACCTAGTGATGTACTGTGATACTAAAAATCTTTATTGACACAATTCTTTGGCACATTGTAAACACAACATTTATCAGACTCAACATTTTTGTTGATTAAGAGCTGCACAATAATCGTAAGTGCAATATCCATATTGAACAAGCTGCGATTTCTTAAACTGTGTGACGAAGCAGCATTTTAATGAACTACTGTAGTGCTGCAGAGATGCACTGGCTCACAAAACATGTTTGTGGGTTGAGACCCCGACAAATGTCAATCATGTTATCGTGATTTTAGTAGTTTTTTCAGTGATCCCTATCGTGCAGCTTGCTCTCCGCAAGTATTGAAAATGGAAAGTAGTGAGAGAGCAGACAGTAGTAAAAAATTGTGATGAAAAAATGATCATTCCCGAGGCGCCCCAGTAGCTGAATTGGTAGAGCGATTGCCCCATGTACAGAGACTGTGTCCTCGCACAGCACCCAAATGTTCAAATCTGACCTGTGGCCCTTTGCTAAATCCACACTCACAGTGTCATCCACACTCTCATCCCTTTCCTGTCGTTTTCAAGATATCCAATCAAATAAAGGTACGAACAACCCCTCCAAAAAACGAAAAAAAGGATTATTCCCAATAATCGCGAATCATATCACATTGACATCTGTCAAAATACTCACAATAGGATTGATGTTATACCCAGTCATAAAGGGGTGTTAAATCTCAAACACTTGAGACAGTTACCACATCAGTAACTGTTAAAGTCAGACAAGAACAATGCATCTATGGATGTTATAACAGATTAGATGGGCAATATGAAATTAGATGTTCATCAACAGTTGTGGTTGTTTATCAGTGAAGATGACCCCACAATACTAACAGTCTTTTATTTTGACTGAGAGACCTCAAGCAGGAATGACTTACAAAATGTTGCAGGTTATTAACACACCCTTCTATTTTTCCCTCTTCATCCTCTCCTCCTGTCTGCAGGTCTCTGGATGGCCGTCTGCAGGTTTCCCACAGAAAAGGTCTCCCCCACGTCATCTACTGCCGTCTGTGGCGCTGGCCCGACCTGCAGTCCCACCATGAGCTGCGGGCGGTGGAGCTGTGCGAGTATGCCTTCCATACGAAGAAGGATGAAGTGTGCGTCAACCCATACCACTACCAGAGAGTAGAGACGCCAGGTATGACAGCTTGGAGTGGGTTTATTCCTTCTTCAGATGTTATTGTGGTTTCATGGCAAGCACTTGACTTTTCTGTTCGGGCCCTTTTCTTTGGAACGAGCTACCTATTTTTCCAAGGCACATTTTTTATAGATTTGTTTTTATCTTGAGGTCTCATCCAATATTTGTCCTGTGATTTACTGAAGCTAACTCCTTCCTATTTTATTGTTTTATTGCATCATTTTATTGTTTTGATATTTAACCGTTGAATTACATATTTGTTTATTTCATCCAGACGTTAAACCAATCACTGTTGCTGTGTTCTAAGGAAGTGCTTGGTCTGTTTGTGTGTTTATGTCCATTATACAGTACTCCCACCTGTGCTGGTGCCCAGACACACAGAAATCCCCAGTGAGTTCCCACCTCTGGATGACTACAGCCATTCAATCCCTGAAAACACCAACTTCCCTGCTGGCATTGAGCCCCAGAGCAACTACATACCAGGTACCAGCAGGCTTCCGACCATGACTCACACTGAGAGTCAGAAACCCCTTTAACCAAAGACTTGTATGAGAATCTTTTATACCAAGTCAGATTATCCTCCACACAACTCTTTGGTGTCAGTGTCAGAGCACAGAGGCAGAGATGACAGGGCTATGACTGGGTGAGGCTCACTGAAACCAGAATCTTTTATGAAAACTGCCCCCCTTTTTTACAGCACATACAGTACAATCTTTACTTTGTAATGTTGTGGCAGGAGGGTTTCCAATATAATCGGGGAATGTTTTGGAGATCAAGAAGTGAGATGTTTGGAAGACAAGCTAGCTATCTAGCCAGTTAGGGAAACCTGGACTTGTGTAAACTGATGGTGGATCTGAGTGCCTCGTACATGTTTCCCACGGACACAGTAATACATACATGGATCTGAACAATAATTCAATAATTGTTATCTAACATGGCTTCAACATACTCCTCCACACCAGTGTTGAACATTAGATACTAAGGATGTTGCGATTTAGATTTTAAATTGAAATTGACCGAAATTAAGTCACAATCTCAAACTTCGAATTCAAAAATGGAGTCGTCGATACTGCCACACCCCCATGTCACGTCCGGTCGGCTTGCCAAGCAGAAAAAAACACACACGGGTTGAAGTGCTGCGAGTCAACCTCCTCTAACTTAGCTACTAGCTAAGCCAGTAGCTATTAGCTACAGCCAGCCAAAAGATAGCATGGTGTTACACCATTCCTGTTTGGCTCCCGGACCGTGGTCGGGAAGCACAGGGGAGATGATTTCCTCCAGGGCCGAAGTTCATGTTTACCTTTGGGAGTGAACCACTTTCACGTGTTAAGCTCCTTCCTCTCTCATTCATTCACTGTCCGCACGTACGCACGCTCCCTCACTCTCGCTCGCCCACTCACACCTTACGTACCTTACGCACACACACCTCACGCACCGCCCTATTCCTGAAAGAGGGTACGCCACTCTTACAACAATCGCAGCTGCAGATGCAGGAGACCCACAGACAGAACCCCCTCCTCTTTCACTGAAATCACCGGTGTGGAAGTACAGCAACCTGTGCTTTAAAAAAAAGATTTTAGAAATCGAGAATCGAATCGAACCGTGACCTTAGAATCGAAAATGTAATCAAATTGAGGATTTGGAGAATCGTGACACCCCTACTAGATACCAATCAGGCTTCTTTTTTTGTGAAACCTGACAATGAGTTTCTGTCAGGTAGGAGAATTCCATATAATGTCAGATTAGTGAAGTTAAAAAGAGAAACAGATAAATTGTGTACTGTATTTTTGCTGTATCTGATATTCATTTAATGTAATGTATTTTGTTCCCTTCTTGTGTTCCTTTGTTATTGTTTCAGCTAGCCACTATATGCAAATAGAGCTTTCCTCTAAATCTGTGTCAGGAAACTTTGCCATAAATGTGATGTGTTGTTGTCTGTGTGTGTTTGTCTCAGAAACGCCACCGCCCGGCTACCTCAGTGAGGATGGAGAGACCAGCGATCACCAGATGACCCACAGCATGGACACAAGCTCCCCCAACCTTTCACCCAACCCCGTTTCACCCACACACAGCAACTTAGGTAAGGACTGTGTGTGTGTGTGTGTGTGTGTGTGTGTGTGTGTGTGTGTGTGTGTGTGTGTGTGTGTGTGTGTCTTTGTGTACCTTTCTGTCTGTCTGCCTTCTCTCACAGACAAATGTTTCAATAGTGTATCTCCCCCAGTGGGAATTCTCTCTTTGATTTAACTCCATTTTTGTAAGAGGAAACCAGGTGATGAAAGAAGCCTTTGTCTTCTCTCCACCCTGTGAGCCGTTGAACAGTCCGAGACACCATTCAGCCCACTGTCCCCACATTGACATCAATAACAATATCCTACATTTATTCTATCAGGATGGGAAACACGCCAGGGGACTTGGCTGGAAAGCTAGCAGTGAAATAACAAAATCACACCAGTTTCATTTGGCAGTGCCGTCTAGCTCTGTTCTGGACATCAAAGTGAAGGACACTGTGGCCATGTTGAGGGGGAAAAAAAGAAAATTACGAGAAGCAGTTGAAGTTACTGAAAATTATCATGGATAAGCCTGTAATTAGACAGTTTTGGTTCCAGCGTCCCACCAGTGAGGGCTGAGTTTCCACATTTTGTCTGGTAAGAGCTTCTGGGAAACAGCATATGGGTTTGACATTTTGTGACGCAAGTTCATCCTAATATTTTCTTTGGTTGTGTTTTTCTTCCCCCTCAACATCCACCTCAGCCCCTTTTCTCCTCACGTTTGACCCATTTTTGCATCTTCCTCACGTCCATTGCTCTTCAATTCTATTTTCTCTTCGATTAACAAGGTTTTCTGGCTATTGTGTCTCTGATTTGCACCCAGTTAACCTCGACACGTCTCCTGTTACTCATTCGTTTCCCTCCTGCTATATCACTTCATGCATTAAATTTCTTATTGATCTGCACTTTCAGCCTGTTTACAGCTGTCTCTGGACTCTGTCTGTACTTTCCATTTTGGTGTGATGAAAGTAAACAAGGGCTGCAGGATCAGGATTATTTTAACAGAAAGTACAGTCATCATATGAACAAATGATCATTTTTGCATCTAATTTTTCACTTTCATTGAAAAAAATATTAAAGTCATGATGATATGACATTTTTTTTTTTGGTGTGTATCAAACAAACATATTTTCCTACACCTGGAGATCAAGATTTGGTGCCCAGGAGATCTCTGCAGCACTACAGCACTTCGTTATAATTATATTTCATTTCATTATGCGGCTGTAAAGCAAACTATAACTCTCTCCGTCTCTCTGTCAGACCTTCAGCCAGTGACGTACTGCGAGCCGGCCTTCTGGTGCTCCATTTCCTACTACGAGTTGAACCAGCGAGTTGGAGAGACCTTCCATGCCTCACAGCCCTCGCTGACAGTGGATGGCTTCACAGACCCCTCCAACTCAGAGCGCTTCTGCCTGGGCCTGTTGTCCAATGTGAACCGCAATGCAGCTGTGGAGTTAACACGCAGACATATTGGTATTTACAGAGTTTTCCTACCATTATGTAAGCACAACTAATGTAAAAATGTGGAGAGAATCACAACTAACCAACTGAGTTTTCTTCTTTAGCAAGTTTTGACTTAAAGATTTGATGGTCTTTATGTATTATCAACTTTATTGTTTCCAACTTGTTGTAAACAGATATGTTAATAATACTGTGGAAAATGTGTGATGAAAATAATGTGCAAGTCAGACAAAAAGAAAATGCAGATTAACATCTGCTCTGCACATCTGATAATTCATCCAGAATCACACAATGCTTTTTTTATGCTAATTCCAAGGAAGATGTTTCTCTTTATTTGCTTGAGTTTTTTTTGAGGAGTTGTTCTTTCTGTTTTCTTAAAGGTCGTGGAGTTCGGCTCTACTACATCGGAGGAGAGGTGTTTGCTGAGTGTCTGAGCGACAGCGCCATCTTTGTCCAGAGCCCAAACTGTAACCAACGCTACGGCTGGCACCCTGCCACAGTCTGCAAGATCCCTCCAGGTATGTGTCAAGCTGACAGAGACAGAGAGAAAGTTGGGGGCAGGGAGCGATGTACAAATGGGGAGAAACGGAGAGATGAAGACTTGAAGAGGTAGATGGAAAGAAAAATCGAAAGGCTTACTGGAAATGGAGAGTAGCTTTGGCTCAGGAGGTAAAGTGGGTTGACTACCCATGACAGAGACGGTGGCTTGATTTCAAGCTCCTTCTGAGAGTCCTTGAGCAAGACACTGAGCCCCCAGAAAAAAGTGTATTCTATCAGGCAGGAATATAAACTTGCAGAACTGGATGTCACTGACCAACACATCTCCTCCAGATGTGTGTTTGTCAGTGACTTTCTGCTGCCAAAATTCTCCAGTTTGAGCACTTTTTAATTTCTCTGGCAAAACTGACGACACTGGAGAACATTGTTAGTTGCCAAATTGTGATTAATCTAAACTAATTCTTTTTATATGGATGATTCAGAACAGAAGTTTTTCCTCTTCACAGTGATCTGTTTACTTTTACCACATGATTTGCAAAAAGTGCTGACGGTGTTACAAGCTTTTCCTGAACGTAACACGTCTTAAAGTTTCAATAGAGATTTGTTGTCAGAAGCAAGATGATTACACAAACAGCTTTTCACTTTGAGTCACTTGCCCCTTTCAGATTTGCACTTCTTTTTGTCCGTGTGCAGTGTTAGTTTCGTTTCTGAATAAGCACCTGAGTCACTTTTACATAAAAGATACGACTGCTTTCTTATAAGTTCAGACTTTTTTGTAACATGTTCAACACAAGTCTGGTTTGGATACAGACAGATTCATGTAAAGACTTCACAAGGTATATAACTAGAAATTATTTCCACACCCTGTATATCTGATGGCCTTTTTCCACCAAGGTAGTTCAAGGGCCAGTCTGGAGCCAGTGCCTACTCTTGAACCAGTTCTTTGCATATCGACAGCCAATGAACTGTCTCTTGGCCAGGAAACTGGTGCAAGATCGTCACTGACACTTTGCTGGTCTAGAGGAATGAAGATGTTGATAAGGTTCTCATCCAGGTCATGGTAATTCTGATCATGGTAATTCTGATGATGGTAATTCTGATGATGGTCATTCTGGTAATACTGTAAGTGCCCTATCGTAGGCAACTATAGCAAGTCCAGCTGCCTACGATACGGCACTTAGAGCAAGGGGAAGGAAGCGCTTACGTCAGGACCATTTAAAACCTTTTTAAAAATCAGAGCTAGTGTAGCATATTGTCTGACTTATCCAGAAATGTTCTCTGTATTGATACCAGAATAGTTGAAGCTAGATACTGTAGCTAGCTAAAAACTTAAGGGCTTACAAATGCTTACATTAGCAGCTTATGCTGATTGCTCAAAATAATCCAAATATGGTAGTTAATTACCTTTCTCCTCACTCATAATCGTCATTCATAGCAATCACGACAGCCAGCACACATTTGTTGACTATGTAGGCATGCAAAGCCAGGAGCAACACTTAAGTTGTTCTTAATGATGCTGGGAAATTTAGAGACATACGTAATGACGTGATTCTAAAGTTGTTCTAGAGTCGGTGAAAAAGCAAACAGGTTTTTAGGGGGTACGCAGATTGAACCAACTCATATCCAGCCCAGAATGAGCACGTTGTTGGAAAAGAGGTATGATTAAGGCTGGTTTATTAAATGTCCCACTTGAGAAACAGTTATGTTTAAAAAAATCTGTTTATTTACCTATAAAACAATGTGAATCGGTTGATTTTACAATGCAAGGGAGATTCCACCGATGTCAGATCAGTCCATATAAACTGTGAGGGGCAAAAAGAAGCACAGAACATTCAGACCAGCTGTCGTCCACAGCTCCCACACATGTTTAAAAGAATGCTCCACTGATGTAGCACTGCTCTCCTATAACTTTGTTGGATGGTTTAAAAGAAACAGTATTCTAAAGTCGAACCACAAAAGTCTTTTTTATACCTTTTTTCACATATGCAGTGAAAAACTCCCAAGAACCTGGTGTGATGACTTTCCAAAAGATGTCCTCAGTCTTATTTAAAACTCTAACTACAGTAAAGGTGATTGTGACAAGTTGTTGTGACCTGACATGTGGTTGTGTCTCGGTTGTTCCCTCAAGGTTGTAACCTAAAGATCTTCAACAACCAGGAGTTTGCTGCCCTGCTGGCCCAGTCAGTCAACCAGGGCTTTGAGGCTGTGTACCAACTCACCAGGATGTGCACCATCCGTATGAGCTTCGTCAAGGGCTGGGGAGCCGAGTACAGGTAACTGATCAGCTTTGCACAAATGGCTCACAGGTGATAAAAGCCACAGCTAACAGAAACGACGCTGTGCACAAAATCGATCCTTTATATAAACGTAGACAATAGAAACAAAAACAATATGAATCGCACCCCACAATCCATACGCCCCCGCTAGCAGGCATCTGCTCACACTCTGGTGAATCCGGTACGTGACGTCGCCGAGCCCTCATCAATAGAACCAAGCCCCAGTTGGCACGTCTGAGTATTTTTAAACAAACACATGTGCTGTGTCAAAAAGAGATGTCAGACTTTCCCTCTTCCGTCCCCTCCCTGTTTTCCACACAGTCTGACTCACTGATAGCAAGAAAGAAAGGAGGCGATGGAATAAAAGGGGAGAAGATGATTGGCTAAAAGCTGGCTCTGCACCCAAAGGTTTCCTCAGGGGGGAAACCTTTGTGCTGCAGTCCTGTCCAGACCAGATCCTGACATGTGGAGACACTTAAAAACAGGATTCAGGTTACTGGACCAGCCAGGCTTGCCTTCTCCTCTACCTCCACCCACACTTCACTCTCTCCTTTTCCCACGCTGATTCTTGGTTGTTTTTTAAAACTTGTGTCCCTTTTAGCTTTCCTTTTTTAATTCACTAAAAATAGACAACAGAGAGTTAAATGTAAAGAGGAACGAAAAGATCTTGCGTGAACTACATTTTTTGTGTGCCTAATTGATCTAGACAGCAGCTTATTTCCAGCCCTCATGAGACAAACCGTATAAACCACTCAGAGCTGGCGAGTGTCTCTGTTTATCTGGCTTGCCAACACATAAATTAGATGGATGACAACATACAGGAAACACTTTTCCTGCTGCTGTTGTTGGCTTTGACTGAGAGAAGATACGATTAGTTGTTTTATTTACTTAACTTGTTCGTTCTGCCTCAAAACTTTCAACTGAATGACATTTTCAGTTTTATAAAAACCCTTCAACCCGCTTCCTTGTCCACTCGTCACTCTCCGGAGTCGTGTCAGAGCACAGAGGCAGAAATGACAGGGTTATCACTGGGTGAGCCTCGCTGAAACCAGAATCTTTTTGGAAATCTAACCTCTCTTTTTTGAAATAGCACACACAGTACAATGTGTACTTTAAAACACAGTGTCAGCAGAGTTTCTGCTGCTGCTGTTGGTCTTATTTCTGCATGATTGCTGTTATCAGGGAAAGTTTTAGAGATCAAGAAGTTCTATTTACGCGGCCTCTTCCAAGGTTTTCTTTTCTGGAATCAAGAGGAAAATGAATTAATGTTTCTCTTTCATAATCTGTAAACCTTTTCACACATAGACTCTGCATTATGTCGGCCTTTATTTGTTCACACTGAACCAAGCAGTGCCTGCAGAACCAAAAGAGGCATGACGGTGCACGTCATGACAGATTTTAACATCTGTGTGTTTCCCCCGGTGTCCTCCTGTTAATCTCAACATGTACCAGCTGACTGTTTATAATCATATGGATGCTGTTATAATGTGATGTGATTGAGATCCTGACCCACTAAATGTCCTGGAAAGTAAAAGTAACAGTTACATAATTACATAATCACCATCATCAAATAGAGGACCCTGACTGACTCTCACTGGCAGGGAGGGAGGCTGTTTTCTGGGGGAAAGTTCACTGTAGTCTCACTATTGTGTTGTTGTAACTACAACAACACAATAGTGGAAGGAGTCAAAGATATTGTGAGTTTGAAGTTTTTTGTTCTGAATCACGTCACATAATATATGCCATTCAAGTGCGGGAGCCGCCTGGGCAGATGCTGTTTTTCAGTGGCGGATCAGAGTCGCAGTGAAACTCTCCCCCCTCTCCACATCTATAACTTTCACACATACAGCGATACGGAGAATGGGCACATGATTCCGGTGTGAACAGGGAAGTAACTGGAGAAACATAGGCATCGCTTTGTACATCCTGAGGTTTTTCAGGTTTGTAGCAAATGTCAAAAAATGTTTATAGAATTGAACTTCCCTGTTTTCAGTTGCGATGTGATGACATTTAGAATGTATCAACTAAACTTTCTCTTAAGCATTGTTTGATTATTAGTATTATTATTATTTGATCTTACATATAAGAGGGTGGAACCAAAAATGGCCGATATGATTAACTGATAATAAAAATTGTGGTCATTAATTTTCATTTGATCGACTAATTGATTAATCAACAAATCATAGTTTCCCTCAATATTTAAACCCAGAGAAGTCTATACATTTTTTCAGGCTAACAGTGCATTGAATTTAGTCGCCTGTCAGTGGCGTCATATCAACTTTCCTCATCTAGTGCGTATAACTTCCAGGGAAACACCAGATGATACATACTTAACCTTCAAAGTTTGTTAAAAGTGTTTAATTGTACCTCACAGAAAGATTTTTGGGTACTTTCGTTCTCTGAGAGTAGCTTCTTCTGTCCGCCTGACTTCAGGCCTAAAATGAAAGTTGAGCAGTTTAACTTGACTTTGTAAGTTTGCTCACACAGGTCCTGCTCTGAAACAGCTTCCTCTGTGTCCTCAAC
Organism: Diplodus puntazzo; assembly: GCA_963678695.2. Taxonomy (NCBI): domain Eukaryota; kingdom Metazoa; phylum Chordata; class Actinopteri; order Spariformes; family Sparidae; genus Diplodus; species Diplodus puntazzo. The sequence goes on along the minus strand of OZ023155.1, from coordinate 36,532,758 downwards.
ATCTGTTTCTGCTCTCCTCTGTCTCTCGCAGGCGACAGACGGTGACCAGCACCCCCTGCTGGATCGAGCTGCACCTGAACGGCCCCCTGCAGTGGCTCGACAAGGTGCTCACACAAATGGGCTCCCCCAGCATCCGCTGCTCAAGCGTCTCTTAGGGAAACAATTCATTCACACCCACTTCCTGTACACCACGTCTCCTGTCAGTGACTAAACACACACAGACTGCATGCAGACAAGAAACGGCTGCACAAGTATGGAAAGATGTTGAGCCCCCCGCCTCTCATTCAACCAATCCTAAATCTGTAACTTCCTCCCACCAGCTGTCGAAGCACTTTTTATATACATGTTGTCTGTGGCGAAAGGGGACGAGTGCAGTAAACCATGTTAGTATGATTTCCACATCAAGTCCAGAATTTTTACATCTATGACAGCCAGAATGGCTGAAACAACAGGAGGAAGTTTTTATCAATTCAGCGGTTTTTCTTTCCCTATTTTTCATGATTTTTACATTTTTTGTACAGATTTCAACGTGAATAGTGGTATTAAAACATGAATTACATTTTTTTAAAGCATTAATAACAATTTTGTAAAGCATGATCATGTTGAATGCATTTCACCTGACTTTGTTTCTGTATTTGGGCATTTAACAGGTTATGAAGACATTTACAAATGTGACCCAGTGCGCTTAAACCAGGAAATGTTCAACCACCATTTATTAGCACTGTGTGAAGGAATATACTGTAAGCCTCGCACAAATATTTGTTTAGGTTTTCATGCTGTTATTTCATGTAGCCTGCGTTACTCTGACAAGACAAAGAAAGACAGAAACAAACACTTGAGGTAAAACCTCTTTCCTCCCCTCGAGCTCAAAAGAATAATTTGCCTAATAACAGTGATTTAAGTATTTTTATGACGTGTAAATGTTTCCATCTATTTCTCTTAGATAAGTTCAGTGTAAAAGGTCAAATTTAATACAAAGTTTCCTTCACTGTAAAATCTGACAGTGACTTTACTTGAAACAAAAGGAAGAAACCGATTACCAGCAATTTGAGTCATTTTAAGTTGCTCGTACGACAACTTCCTTCTTTACTTGGTAATTCTGAGATAATCAGTTTCCTGACCATGTTAAAATTAAGTCAACATAGATAATGTACAGTGTATCATGTTGAGTGTGGATAAACCAAATGAATAGATTTGTAATTTATTACAGGGGAAATTAACAATTCAAAATGCAAAACATTTATGTAAAATCCTCAAATAATAAACACTAGAAACAAATAAAAGGTTTAGTGACACTGTACATTTAAAAGTTGACTCTATTTAAACATGAGAGGAAACCAATTACCTCAGAATTAAGTTACTTACTTCAAATCATTTGTCTTCTTTACTTTACTTAATCTTTAGCAATTCCATTCTCTAGTTTTGTTTAAAGTAAAGTCACTTTGTCAGATATTTATATGAATATGAATCATATGAATATGACCCTTTACATTGAACTCAAAGTTACTGTTTTAGGCAAATGTAAATCAGAGTGTTCGCTGTAAACACACTTTGATTTGAATGGTGACCCGGATTACTGAGCAGTCAAAGCAGACAGGAGGTACAACTCTTTGAACCCGAATGAGTACTTAAAGACTGTGGCAGTCATCAGATGTCACGAGGAGGAGGATGCACTTTTGTAAAAAGTTAATATTCTAGTTGGCAAAGTTCATTTAATGGCAGTTGTAGCTGACAGCTGCGGTAGTTCTTCTCAGAGGGTTTTATGAAATATATCCTGCATTAATTTCAGGATGCTTTGCCAATTTGCAAAATACTTTTGCAGCATTGTATTGTGTCATAGTTAGTATATATAATAGGCATTTACACAGAACTTGAAAACATCTCACAGACTGTAATATTCTGCAAACGTTTAGTTAAAGTGAACACAAACTGTAGTAGGAATACTTGTGTGCGCTCTGCAGATGGCTGTGTAAAGAGAGCAGGAAGATGCCTTTGCTTTTTTAATTTTCTCTCTCAGCAGTCCATAGCATTGGTCTTATTTTTAGCCATCAGTGATATCCACTTTTTTTGCACACTCAGGATTGTAAAACAAAAAAAAAAAAAAAAACAAGAACTATGTACAGAAACTAGTGAAAAGGACAAACGTACAACTCTATTTTGCTACCAATTATTTTTGTAGGACATTAAAGGTGATGATGACTTTGTCCGCTCCAGGGGCCAGATGCATAAAACTAAAACTGTGTGTACGCACAAAGACAGAAATATGTAGATGCATTCTTTCTGTCGCCTGAAGCTTTGTATTTATTTGAGTCTATTGGTCTTGAGTCAATATGTGACTGTACCAAATCATACTGTAGTGTCACCTTCTGGTTCAGCGTCATCGCTGCTTCTAAAACGACTTCTTACCAAGAAACATTCAGGCGCTCAACACATGTAGCCTCCTCCAGACTTTGTTGCAGATTTGGTGATGGTCGATGATTCACAGTTCCTCTTACTGACAAACTAATGTCACTGCTGGTTCTGTTTCATAAATCTGGAAATGGGTCCACATGCACAAGCGTCATTTCCACTCCCACAATTATCCATAAATCGATGTTTAACTGTCCTTAAACATCGATATTTGTGCCCTCATTAGACCTGGAGAACAGAAAATATTAAGCACTGTGTTATTAATAGGCTGTGTTTCATCAGCAGCACCAGAACAGCTGTCATTACGTACAACGGTTATGTACAACGGTGGCTAATTATAGCGCCCGCACATGTCCCTGTAAACCATCACTGCATTGCAATCATCATTGCTAAACGTCCGGCAGATGATCAGTTAATAAAAAGACTTTGCAAATCAGGACTAAATGAAAGGATAATTAAAAGGGAAATTTACTAAGTAGAAAGAATAATATAACAGCATTCGCTAAAAACAAATTACACGTTCTCAGTGTTTCCAGTTCTACGGCGAGGTGAAACCAGCATTACAGTATATTGCCGCCACCTCCTACGACCATGTTATATTTAGATGATATCATACGTTTATTATTAACACAGTATTAGTATTTCTTTTTTAAAATTCCAGGACATGACTAGGCACCCCTGGTGTGAAGTATAAGTGAGGTTCCCCACATTCTTCCTTTAGAATAATTACCAGTTTATGTTTGGGAGAAGGCGTACTCTTGTTTTTGTGCGTACACATCCTTTATGCATCTGGCCCTGAGTGTTTTTTGCATGACGTGACAGAAAAATATTGCCAGCAGGTGCAGGGATACTGACCTTGTATTTTTCTACCTGTGAAGACAAAGGCAAAGCTTTTTACAAAGGGAAATGTTTGGACAGACGGAGGTGTGTACATAACTGTAGCTCCTCAACATCTGATGTCCCTATTTTTTAGGTCAATGTACATAAAGTGCATACATGTGTTATAATCGGACCATTAACCTTTATAATGTTGGTGGTTTTGTTAACAGAAAAAGAAGCTTAAAAAAAAAGAAAAGAAAAAGTTAAATAAATGTCAAGAAAAGCTATCGCTGAAAAAGAAAAGTCTTAGCTTTGGTCCTGTTTCCTGCCGGCGCCCCGCTGTGGTGGAAGTGGATCGGTTTCCTTCTGGTTCTATAACACTAGACAAAGACACAGTGGGTGAACACGGATATGTTTGGATTCTTTTTACAGTACTTATTTACATTAACCCAGCTTTTGATGTTGATGCCAGCCCAGTGGTGCTAATCTTTTAACATTTTAGGGACTCAAGAGAACCACAAAGCCATAGGATTTGACTCTTAATGCTTTTTTTCTTTAAACTGTAGTGTGGGATTGTTTCAGAAACAGTAGCATCTACTAATCTGAGACGGACAGCTCTTTTAGAGCTTCTAGTGTCCTTGAACGCAGCAGTCCTGATCCTAATGGGCTCTTTAACCACCCAGTGGTCAATGTAATTACCCAGTAGGGAATGTTTTGCAAGCAAATTTGTCTTTTTTTATATGCTCTTCAAGTTACGATGCTTGTGCTTTTTTCCCCCCTTGTTTAAATTGTTCACTGTAATCCTCGTTTCTTAGTTGTGATTCATGTTTTCGTGCTCTCAATTGGTCTTTTAGATGTCTTGTATAAAAATTGTACCCTTATTTTTCTCTGCCTATAAAAAGTTGATGTGATGCTTTATATTTTTGTTTATTATTGTTGGTCCATGAATAAAAATATATATCTTGTGGTGATACTGCGGCCGATGTGACATGTTTGGAACTGAAGCAACGTAAATGTCAAACCACGTCTGTGTTTCAGTCAACGTGTTCAGTCAGACTGAGCCTAAGTGACGAATACAGAATAATTCATTAATTCAGCATTGGTAATCAGACCAACTCTTTATGTTAGACTTTCTGTGAGAACTGTAGGCTCTGTAGTGCTTCATGGGGGCATTCATAGTGAACTAGAATGCATTAATAATGCTTCATGACTACACTCATACACACTCAATGCTTTCTCTCGATTTCAACAGATACAGAACATTATAGATGTGATTTTTTGAAAAATTATTATTTCTAGTGTCGTATGGATTCTTAATGTTCTACAATCAACTGTAGCAGGGCTCATAGTTTGCTGTAATGATCCGTACAGTGTCATTGTGTGTGTTAAAGGAGAAATATAAAAGAAAATGGCATCATTTTTAGTTAGAAATATTCAAAGAAGAAATAAAATTATCAATAGAATTTGAAAAAATGACCTTTAGTTAGAGCCCCGGCCCGTCCTGTCTCCTAATACCACTTTCTATAACAAGAGGAGATCGTCTGAAATGGGAAATGTAAAAGGATTAAATTCACTGCTTTGTCTAGTAATCAAAAACAAACTCACAAAATGTCAAGAAAGAAAAAAATTTTATACCCTTTTTTCCCTACAGAAAAATACAACCGCACACCTTTTATTCCGACTTGTAATTCTTATTTCCAGAAAGCTGCGAACATACGTATTACATGTTACAATATTACATAGGGGTCAAAATATATCTTAAGTTCACAGAGTAAGACGTGAAAACATTACCGGCTTTACACTCTGTTATCACCCTCTGCTGATGTCTGAATCTGGCGTCCCCGTCTGCTGAATCTTCTCGCTTCCAAGGTCAAAGTCCTGGTCAGTGCTGTTGTAAATCGCCTCTGTACTGTAGCCCCCGTCTTCAGACTGTCCCCCCTCGGTCTCAGAGACTGTGATCAGTCCCACTCCTGTGTCCACTGGGAGGCAGCTGAGCCCAGTTGACCTCGGTGACTCTCCCCATCACCTGAGGTTGCAAGGTGGGCAGACTTGTGTAAGCTAACAGGGCATTCATGGCTTACTGAGCTACTTGCCGATGGCAGCTAGAATATAGTGAGCAACATTTATTGTTTATGCTGCCTCCTATAGTTTTGGATGTACCTTTGAGTTCTGGCCATTTCTTACAAATGCAACTATCACATATAGTTATATTTCATGGACTGTTATAGCATACTGAGTCCTTACTACAGTTGAATGTTAGCATGAAGCCTATATAAATGCAGTCATTCCAGTCCTCTTTGGAGACATGTCAGGTTTTTCTTCTTCAGTTTGGGGATTTCCATATCTGTGCTGGATAATTTGGTGCTGTCTTCAAAGACAGACAGAAACAGTAATTAAAGGCTCGAAGCAGACTCTCATGTTTCTTCACTTATTGCTACGTTCCAAGCTAACACAAACCATAAGTGTTTGTGCTGTCACAGAGGCACGACACGGCTTTGAATGTGAATGCTGCTTTGTTCTGACGCCCTAAAGGTAAAAAGGGACGACTAAACTACTTCAAACCGCAGCGCCGTGGTGACAAATAGTTTTGGGCTACATGAGAAAATCAATTGTTGAAGTAAGAGAACAGCTGTACAGAAACCAGTCAGTTCAGCAGGAAGATATTTCTGACATTTTGTACAACATGGCTGCAGGTCTGAACGTCTCCATTGTGTGACGGCATCAGACACAGTCGGCTTTACATTACGTCTCCTGTTCTGCCCGAGCCTCCTTCCAGACAACACAGGCATTGAATAATTAAATTTGAGGAGTCAAACGCAGGACAAATATGAATCATTGATTGAGACTGTACTGTATATGTGCATGCATTACATCTGGAGCTGCTCCAGTAATAATGGAGGAGGCAGATCTGCTTCTCGAAGAATCAGGACAGTGCGATAGGTACGTGGTGCATCCATCAGCTGTACTTCACTGAGACTTGTTTAAGAAATACAGTTTAATGTGGGCTTCTTTCTAATGTTCTTCAGAAGTATAGCTCAAGACAGTAAATATAAAATACTTTCAGATTATTAATGTACTAAACTAAATAAAGAATGGGCTGTCTCATGGTGTTGGACAGTGGATGATACCAGGCAGCAGATGCTGGGGAGTGGTTCTGTCTGGGAGAAAATCATTTATAAATCATGGCTTCTTATGATTTATTCCACACAGACGAGATGCAGAAATAAGCTATTTTAAAATGAGTGAAAAGCAGCAGGACATGTTGAGGCCGACTTAATTACGCTCTATAATCAATTTAGCTTTTAAATGTTTTCTGTATTTTGTCGGTCGGTTAAAACCAATCAGAACTTCTCACGGTATTCTGGAAAAAAGAAGCGTAGTTATTTATTTATAACCTTTATTTAAGCAGACAAGTCATGAAGAACAAATTCTTATTTACAACGGCAGCTTAACTTATACTGATACAAAATCTCACATACATTACAAGACCGTCTCAACACTGTACAGTGGTTCAGTGTCACATACAGCTCAGGTCTCAGTTCAATCACCGTCTTTATCACTCGCAGTTAAATAACTAATATACTAATGATTTTTGGTCTTATTGGAACTGTTTATTTGAAGATATAATCCCTGTTTGTTGGGTGGTTTGTGTTGTGTTGTGGACCACTGTCACATCTGAAGTGTTTGTCACTGTTTCTTCATCTCAACACTGCCATCTGCTGGCTGCAGGGATCACTGACGAGCCTCATTCAAAGTCGACTGCTTATGTTTTTAGTCATTCTTTAATTAATCAGGCCTTCTCAACGAGATATCTCTTCTAAAGGAGTCCAGAGAACATTAAACAGTCACAAGAGCACAAACAGAAACATCACAACTACACAATAAATAAGACATTAATAAAAACTGTCAAAAGAACCATAAATGGTTGTTCACCTAGTACAGTGTGACCACCACCATAATGCCTCCTGTATCATTAAAACCTACACCAGAGAGGTTGTGTTCTCACCTGTGTCTGCTTCCAAACAACCGAAGTCATGCTCCTTCCTGTTCGCACCATGGGACCTCATTTCAGAAAAACTTTGTACAGTTTTATTTTCAGTAGGCTTCCTTTTCTGAGCCGGGTTGGCGGCCATGTTGGTGTTGGTGACCTGTGTTGAGGGAGTCGGTGTCGTTCACTGATGATGTTTTACGACGAACTGCGACTTTATTGACTTGGAAAATGATCTTTTAAACTGGCAAACATCTGTTGGAGTTTATGAGACAATTCAATCAGGATAAGAAAAAAACTGATTTGTCTCTCTGTTCACCACTAAACAAAGTTTTTTCAAAGCACGGTCCCATCAGGTTCACTGGAGGGGTCGTGACTTCAGCTCTCCGTCTAACATAAACACAGTTTTTCTTTTTCTTTCTAGATAAACTGATCAGGACCTTTAAAACACACAAGGCAGGTGCTTAATAAGACGTTTGCACTGAGACGACACATGAAACACCATGGTACAACACCAGTTATGATGTCAGGATTCAATCACCGCACAAATATTGATCTCATTTAGCAACACAAACATTTTTAAATACAAAGGTTCATATATTTCTACGAGAGTATGAGAATGACCCATTAATCACCATGAGCCTGTTCTGGCCCTCATGATTACAGCTAATAGTGATTAAATGAACATGAATGCATGCAGGGGAATGAAAGGGCTCTCTGCATCGACAGAGACAGAGGACACACTGCTGCGTGTTGAATTGATAGGACTTGACGAGCGGACACAAAGATGAACAGATGAGTTCCGTCAGCCCTGCCTCGGTGTGAAGGTCACTGTGGAGCAGGTGTCGACAGCGAGAACATTTGCAGGTAAACAAATCCATCTCTGCAAAGGTCACCATTCATTTCTCTTTCTTCATCCCCTCTTTATCTCGTCCGGCTCTTTCCTGCTCTCCATTTACTTCTCCAGCCCGAGTTATTTTCATGAGGACTTCCTGTCATTGGCTGGTCGCAGCTCCGTCTGCCAGACTGCAGCATTATCAGCATTCAGTAGCCACCAACCTGATTGCGCTGCCACGGGTGGCTACATTACAGCTGTCTCTGGACAGCAGCAGGTACCCGGCGCTGCATGCCAACCGATATGTGTGCCCACTTCTCCAACTGGCTGCCGTTGGCCCTCTGCCTGCACGTCACCCACCCACCCACACACACACACACACACACACACACACACACACACACACACACCAGCCTCTACACTCGCCAACACTCATCCCGCCTTGTCAGCTTTACCACCCGTGCAGGAGAGGAAACTGTCACACTGTCTACACGTTCACTCCACAACATTCATAAGCACCTGGCCAACGCTTATGTTCAGTGCAAAAAAAAAAAAAAACATGCATATAGAATATTCAAATGCAGGCTGGTTGTCGGAGGATGTTTGGTGCAGCAGGAACAAGAAAAAGAATTTTTTGCCTTGAGAAACAATTGTCTTTTTTTTTTTCTGTCAATATGTTCTCAGTTTCTTTCTCCACTGAAACTACTTTGGTGACTTAAATGTGTAAAGGAATGCTTCCAGTGCTAAAAGCTGATGTAAATAATAGAGATCAAATCAAGAGCAGCAACATTAAACCCGGAGAAGAAGGAAAGGGAACAATCAGAGGCTGCAGAGAGGGTGGGAAAGGAGAGTGGTGGGAAAAAGAGGCAGTGAGGGAAACATATTTACTGACATCCATGGGCTGTCACCACTCTGATTAATGGTGGTTGGAATCCCTGCCTGGTGGAAAGGTGTTGTTGGGGTGTAGAGAAAGCCCAGGCGCTGACCTAGAACTAATAGCATTCGACTTGAACAAGCTGTCCAACCTGAGAGAGAGCGGGCCGTGCTGCAGCCGGAGAGAAGAGGAAATAAGAAAAGTTAGAAACAAGAAGGTTCACATCGCCACCTTTGACCTCTGAACACCTGAACTGACTCCGTCCAGAATCACTCTGTTCACTCACTGACTGTTCTCTACTTAATACACCTGTAATAGTTGTATCAAACTGTGAGCAGTGAATTCGAGATACTTGTGAATCAATCATTCTGTGGCATCATTGACAGGTGTGGTGTCACAGAACTGTAACTGATGTCTTCTTTAAAGGTGAATCATTGTGATCAACTGTTTGTATTTGGGGATTTATCAAACCCAGGGGAAGTTGATATTTCATATTTTTAACACAAATATGAGTAATACAGATTTACAGACTGTTTTCTGGGTCTTTCTTTGGATTGCTACATTTTGTTTTACAGTAATTTAGAATCCTAACCTCATTTTATTCTAAATTTCTGGCTACAGCCGTGATGAACGTAGGCAGGTATTCACACATGAATTACACATTTTTATGGCTGATACCTAATAGTTGATAGTGTTGTATGTACAACACAACAGGACTCTTCAGCTCTGTGAGGCTGCACTTGTAGGCAAATGTGCATCATGTACACCATCTTAGTTTAGCGTGGTAGCATGCTAACTTAACATGTGAACATCTGCTAAACAGAACGTACCAAGGCCAAAGTCTTGGACAAGTTAAATGTTTAACCCGCTGATGAGAAGCGTGACAACAACTAATTACAGTTGGTTCTTAGGGGAGAATGGATGATAAAATTCATAAATGATAAAATAATTGAGTTATTTAAGTCGGAACCAAAGATGGGTGTTACACCACATTCTGTGGCCCAGGTACTTCAGGACTCCCTGTTCCCCTTAACCCTGAATCCTGAGACCTCAGGGAGGTTTTTTTCATCCCATCTGTGCATTTTTCTGTGTTATTGAATATGTATTATTTTGTGTTTGCACAAAGAAAGAACTACAGAGTCTAAAAAAGTAGTTTGAGCGTTTTTAGTCAAGACTAAGAAAGAAAGAAAGAAAGAAAGAACGAAAGAAAGAAAGAAACCTTTGGAGAAAACATTCGATGAGAGATGAGCGTCCACGCTGAGCTACATGTTGGTATTACTTCCACACAGGTCAACACACAAAATCGCTCCTGCTCACATTTTCCCACAAAACACCACAAAAAAAAAAAGGGTCTTGCTTGAGATAATCTGCGGTGTATTTGCCAGGAACATCATCCTGCCGAGGTTGTTTTCGCTGAAGGCAACAGCAAGCCCAACAGCTGGGACATAATGAAGCTTTCAGGCACTTGTTCTCCCATCGTGTAGCGCCAGCCCCTGTCTGCTTCCACCAGATGTTCCATGTTTTCCCTCCAACAGCCTTTGCTGCCAAAATGGAGATGGTCGCTAGCAAAGCGGGAACCAGCTAGCTCCACAGTTGATTCCTGATTATAGGGTGATAGTTGGGTTAATTGCTTGTTTCGTGTTTATTGGGCGAGGCCCTGTCACTTGGTTGTCATCTTTTGTGTAGCTGAGAAAGTCAGTTTGTCGGTAACTAGAGCCGCTGTTATCAGTCTGACTGCTGTGGAGTCAGCTGGGAGGAGATAAACACGATGTTATTGATCTGTTGTCAAAGATCAGGCCAGCTGTCATTGTGAATAACACTGTTGTGTGATTGCTGATAAAAGATGATATGAAAATGAGTCCTCGGAGCAGGATGTCAGCTGGCACAGGTCTGTACTCCACCACACCAGATTAATACAAGATGGTAGATGATGCAGGGTAGCAGCAGTGTGTGTGTGTGTGTGTGTGTGTGTGTGTGTGTGTATGTGAGTGTGTGTGTGTGTGACTCAGCACTGATCACAAGCTGCTGAACCAGCCAACTTCACAGAGTTGGAGGATTCAGCAATCTCTCTTCAGCAACTGTTGCTATAAATCAGTGCTGCTGAATCGGAGCCACAGACAAACAGCACAGCAGGCGTTGGTTAAACTCTGTCACATGATGGTGGAGCGCAGGTCGTCCAGGGTCCTGCAGCAGAGGAGAGACCACGGAACCCTGTGCTCCACCACACGCTCACTTCATACAGTATTTAATAAACTTCAGACCATATTGATGCAGTTAGTATGTTTCACACTTTAACGGGAAATGATAAATGTGCCACTGGATGTTTGTGCAACTGGTCAGATATCAGGTATTAATCTTTCAATTTGTGTTAATCAGAGCTGTTTTACTACTGCGAACACTGTCCTCAGTATTAGTATACAGTAAACAGATGCTTATTTAAAGGTCCATTACGTAGTTTTGGGTTAGAGATTTTAATTTTAAGAAAAAAATTTTTTTTTCTGCCTTAGCAAACTAAATAAACAAACTCTCTTCATGTCATGACTGAATAAAAAAAATGTAGATACATGTCACACTGTTTTACTTTGTTTATATGTGGCGGACCCTGCCACCTTTTTCTAGCTCTAAACAGTGTTCCTGAGACCTTATGTTGCTCTGAGAGCAGCTTGTTTATTTAGTTACGAAAAATATTAATTGAAATTAAAATGTTATTATTAAAATTGATGGATCTCATTTAAATCTTATTTTAATAATAGTGTAGTGGCGGATTTGTCCGAAATAATAATCCTCATTATCATAAAACCTCATAAAACATTATCAACAAAATCGAAATCAAAATGCCACTGAGGCACTTAAAGAGTGAATCATACGCAGGGTTGTGACAAAACAATTTTCCAGTCATTGTGGTACAGCTTTGCAGTTTATTTTCCTTTGAGTGGCAAACAGTTGACAATGGCGTCTGCGTCTCTCTTGCCCTGTCACCCTGGTAAAAAACCATAAACCTTTCCCAGTTAGACCTTACTGTGTGTGTGCTTGTGTGTATAGGAAGACACATCGTTAACTCAGTAGATTTATCTGTATTTATCTTTATTTTGGTCTTCAGTTTGGCAACATAGTAAATGAGCAGAGGTTAACCTACTTTCATTCCCCTTTTGAAAACGAGCTTTAAACTTTACATGTATGTGCATGTGTGTAAAATGAGCTGCTTCTTTCACGCAAAAGGTTTATTCATCTGTATTTTTGTCTTATATGGGTAAAATATAAGCAAATTAGCTTAATGGAAACTGATGATGGTCAATGCAGTACTGAGTCAAAGGGAACACAATGCCCTTCAGACGATAATTTGTCAGTTATTTTTGATTTATTGATCAAGTTTAAAAAAAAAACAAAACAAAAAAAAACATACAGCATTTTGCCAATAGGGAAATATGCAATCGTAATGTACTTCCAGGGTTTTGTCTTCAAACAAGAGCCCAAAGCCCAAAATATATTTAATTTACGATTATAAGTGAGCCTTAAAAAGTCTAAAAACCCAAAACCCAACATTTAAGGAGCTTGAAATAAAAAATATTTGGAATTTTCCTTAGATAATTTACAGTAAATTATCAATTAGTTAAAATATCTATGTACACTAATTTATCAACGAATTGATTCATCGACTACTCACTTCAGCACTGCTGTAAACGTTGTGTATATTAATGCGAGGCCTATAGTGTTTAAGTCAAAACTAAAATCTGTTAGAGTGTGCTGATCACTTTTTAATTAGGTTTTCTCCTTGTGTGTGTGAATGTGTGAGTACTGTTGTGTCGGAAGGCATTTTCTGTTAATTACACCATCTAATCTACCCCTTGCCAGTGGAATCATGTTGCAGGCTAACTGGATTAATTGAGACTAGATGTTTTTTACATATGTAATTAATTCAAATCATATCATTTATGCTGCCTTGCTCGGTCCTGGTAAACTGAAGAGGGGCGTAGTCAAAGCTTGTTTTGTATTTGGGCAAATGAAGAAATCTCTATGGGCTATCCTGTCACTGATCAATGCACATCTAGATGTTTAACATCTGGCGAGCCACTGGAAATTGGCTTCTATGGCAACATTGCGTTGCCATCATCCTCCCATCATTAGCTTTCACCATTGCCCCGGGGTTCATAATGTCATTAGCTTACATAGAGACGCAGTAAAGTGATGTTACATGACGTTTCTCACCTCCTTTTATTGAAGGAGCCTGCCATGCGAGCTGCTTGTCCTATTCCACGGGCACCACAGGGAAATAAGCCATGATGAGAGCAGAGGCTTGATGACAAGACATTTTAAATTTCTTGCGTCAAACATCATTTAATTTGGGGATTTGGCAAATAAAAAGCATCACACAGGCTAGCTGGAAACGCTTTCTAGCAGTGGTGTAATTTTCAGCGCTCATGGAAAATGGGCTATAAAGGATTTGGTCCTGAGCCAATTGGCCTAAACCAGCTTTTATACATTTTCAGTCGCTCTTTTGTCGACAGATGTCAATCTGCTACATTTTCTGCTCACATCTGTATATAACACAAAGGGTTTAACACAAAAAGTCAAACCTGCACCATTTCTGCACTAGTTTTAATTGAATGTGCAGTCAAAATGATTAGCCACAATGACTGAAATTATGTAGTTGTAATTACAAACAGATGGGAGGCTTTATTTGCACTTAAGGCGACTGTGTGCATGGGAAATGCAGTGTGAACAAGAATAATTAAGAAGTTGAAGTCCTGTTTTTTTTACAAGTTGTGTTTAAATAATCAACTCTATGATGTAAATTTATTTTAAATTAGCAATATAGTTTTATGAAAGCGTTGCCAGGAGCAGCTATCACCTTCAAGCCTCTAGGTTGTGGAGATGTAGAGATTCTTATACATTTATTGAGACCTCAGTTTGTCTCTTTTCTGGAGGGAAGCAGCGTGTAAAGGCTGCGGAGCGTCATGCTGAGATGTTCACGACGCCCGAGGGTTCATTGGGGAGACTGTAACTCATCAAGTGAGTCGGACAGTACTCCACACTATCGCACTGAATTTCTAAAGGAAAAGTAATGCTGTGTTTTGACACAGTACCACAGATATTATTGATTTGTATGACTGATGAAAACGAGGGTTTATTTTGTTGAGTTGTGTACTTAAACTACATTATTCTACATGTTTCCAACAAGATTCAAACCATAGAAATCCTCATTTTATTTAACTGGAGGATTTCACTTCCAGGAGCGAGTCAGAGAGCAAGACAGAAAGTCTGTGAACGTGACTCAATCTACAGAAACGTGAATAAAACATAAATGCTTGGATCGATTTTCAGTTCAATGATTGTTTAACACTGAAAACTCCCATGATCCCATTCTTCTTATGTCTTTTATTTGTTTGTTTTAAATGGCTTAATATTTCTTTAAAATAATGTATGTTTGTTTTCAGTGGTGAGTTTGAATGAATGTATGCCAAATACTGCTTGATTAGTTTAAATTAACATTAGATATTGATAAATGTATGAGCCCCCCCAAAAATGTGAAGGATGCACATTCATGGTCTCCACAGGATATATTTTGATATCTTTTATGACTCGTGCACCGACGTCAGCACAAACCATCCAGTTGTACAAAAGAACAAGTTGCAGCTCAGTGTTGTGTTTCATTACGTTGCGTCACGTTACGTTAAGTTACGTTACGTTAGGTTACATTACGTTACGTTGCATTGCAGCATCATCTGTTGGAATGAGTCCTGCTCTTTAACGTTCCCCAACCAGATTTATCCTGCAGGTCCAGGGATCAGACCTTCACTACCAAACTCCAAATACAGTCTACCAAATTTATTCCACAAATCATCTGAGCAGATTGCTGTGACATTTACTGCCCAGATTTATGATGTTTACATTGGTCGTGAAATGACCTTTCTTTCCTTAACCACCCTTCGGCCTTCCACACCTACAAGGGTCTTATAATAAATAATGAGCAAGTTGTTTAATCTGCCAATCTGCCAATTTTGAAATGATGTGATGAATACTCAAACCTCTAGGGGGCGCTAGGAGGCTTTAGACTTGTGTGTTCCACCTTTTAATGAGAACAATTATCAAATCATTTTCATTAACTTAAAACAGGCTGCCAGGGTCATTTTTTACTTTAATTTGGATGATATGTAAGTGAAGTAGTAAGCAAAGATAATCTGAATCTGGTTTTGTGATAATAGTTCTTGTAAAATTTACAAGAACTATTATCCGTTGGTTTTGCATCTCTGCCTCTCTGTCATTTGAACTGGCTGATTTACTGAGCAGGACCCCATCAGTCCTCAGCAGGGTGAGCTGTTTGCAGTTTACTCAGCGTACAACAGAGGTCAGTAGAAGCTGCTCTTGCATGAAGTTGGCACATCCTCTCCATCAGAGCTGGTCTGTCACACTGAATGCTCTGGACTAAAGTTTCCCCAAAAATGCTGCAGTTGTGAAAGTCTTTCTTTAAGCTACCATTAACAAACAGCTTGTATCTTATTTCTACCCAATCTGATTCAGCAAACCTGCAAGCACAGGCGTGCTTTATTTACGCTGGTGCATTTTATGCATGACAGTTTTGCTGAGGGGAAAAAAAGTTCCTCCTTCCGTCTTCCCCATGTTTCCCTCATTGATTTTGGCGCTGCTTTGATGTGAATCTGCGCCAGAAGTGTCACTTAGATAAATCACTGTTAGTCCAAGCTGGCATAGCTCGGCACTGGTGACAGAAGGGAGAATTCCACGCGGATCAAATAAATACAGATGTGAAGTAATTAGTTGTATTCCCAAGGAGCCTATTGTGGGCATGTTAAAGATGCTCGGGATCAGCTGGCTCTCCCAGCAGCAGCTTTTATCAATTTAAACAGGAACAGAAACTAGGTGGGTCACAACCCATGTGGCTTTTGGTGAGTCACATGTCCAACATGCAGGCCGGGGAAGTAGACAAGGTGAATGTCTGCAGTGCTTGACAATATAAATATGAGCTGACAGTTGTAATTAACAAAAAATTGCCTCTCCTTTTATCACTTTGTTAAATCAAGCAGATATTCCTTGATGTATTGAAGTTTACGTGATACTGCTGTTTTTCTGAAACTAGTTTTATATTGTTCGTAGCCATGACAGTGGAACAGTTCAACAAACAGGTTTTTGCATGCTAATTTTGATGGCTATCACATAATTAATTTCCCTTTTTTTAACCTTGATTCAGCCAATCTCAGAGCACATTTTATTACAGTGTCATGCTGCATAGCAAACCAGGTCTTAATTAGTGGAGCTGACAGAATGTAGAACACAAGGAGAAGCAGACAGACACAAACAGACTTTATCACGGAGATTTTATCACGGTATTGCACAATTATTATAATTGTTATAAGTTAAGATGACCCTTCACAAAATACAAAACAGAAGTTTTTTTTGGTTCAACAAATGCTTTGGTATGATCTAAAAAAATATCATATGCTGCCAGACATGAAATATAATTTTTTTAACAATACTATCGTGTTAGAATTCAACACTACAGTTAAGCAAATGTACGCTGTACCGCTAATATGTCCATTGTGTGTTTTGGAACTGGGAAACAATTTCTGCAGCACAAACTGAAAATGTTAAATCAAAAACCTCATCGCTGTTTTTTTCTAACAGCCGAATCCCAGTTAGCAAGAATTAAGCAGAAAACAACATGCTAATGTTCTTGTATAATAGAGTTTGTGCTAAAATGCTGTAGCTGTGGCGTATTGTGATATTCTGAGAGGCACATTTGTGACAATTTATGTAACCCACGCTTTGATCTTCACTCAACCATAAACACACTGGAAACAGTGCGGCTCTAAGTGCATTATCTTATAACAAAAGGAGTGTACGTTTGCCACATAACACTGCCATTAGGATTAATGCCACTTCCTTGCGAAATTGAAACCCACTTTTTTTGCTCTCGCAATTATAGGCCCCTTCAGGAGGGGACGTATTTATGCCCAGCAGTTAGCAATGCATTGATTTAATACGTTTCTAATCAGGACATACAGCTTCAGGGCCTGAAATGTTAATTTTTCCTGCAGCTTACAAAGTAGCCTTTGATTTTCTGTCACGGCAGTAATTACAGTGTTTTGCCACTAGACAGAGAGAGAGCTTTGTCTCGTCTAATTATGAGGTAATCATTGCTGTAGTGCCAGCATGTTGTTTTCACCTTTTTGTTAATACTATTTTTATTTTATCTTACAGCTTCTGGCTGTTACCTTCCCGTCTGATTCACACTGTGACACCGTTAACACCGTGTGTGCGTGAGAGAGAGAGAGAGTGTGTGTATATTTGGAGTGTAGTAGCCTAGTGACTGTAATTGTTGTGGTATGGGTGCTGTTAATTACTGGAGTAAACGGTTGAATCACGGCCAGGGCCCTTTGTGGTTGCAGAGTGGCGGGCAGCAGCAGAAAGAGACAGAGGGCTGGAAAATTGTTTTTACCATCTGGGGACGGAGAGAAGGGGAAGCAGAAAGGAGAAAGGGGGAACAGCGGCAGACAGAAAGGCCCAATTGGTGGCCAGAGCCTAAGGGTCTTGGGGTCCATATGGAAGGCAACACTTTGCCTTGCGCTTTATTGCACACCTTGCTGTTTTAATCAATGGCAAGCCTGTTCACAGTGCCTAGAGCAGCAGTGGTTGTTTCTCATTGTCTCACTGCTACTTCCACTTTTCCTGCTCCACTACACCCCAACACTTCTTACCAAATCTCTGAAGAGCTGTGCAGCACTTTCAGCCCTTTTTGAAAGCAGGGGAAGTGGATGTGCTGTGAGGAAAACGGTTTGCACTATGTGCGAGGTAAAAGCTCCTATTTTGTAATGATGATTTGATACGCTCTTGGCTCCTGCCTGCGCTGCTCTAATTTCCCAGCAAATCAGGGATAAGAATCTAGACGCCTGCTGTGTTTGGAGTCGTTTCTTAAAATGGAGGACACCCATTCCATCTGAATTCCATTTGAGTGTTGAAAGTAATGGGATTAGGCTACAAAAGGCGTGTTAACACCGAGACGTGCGCTAATAACACTATAAAAGTGCCAGCCAGCAGTGGTCTGACTCCCTCGTAACCCCACCCTGTTTGCAGGCAGCGCTGGTAATCACCCCCCTCAGACTGAGCACCATGTAGAGGAGAGGAATCAGGCCTTGGCTACGTGGGAGGTTGAGTGTTTGATTTTATCACAGAACACTTGCAGGAACATCAATATTTCATTAAATTAGACCCATTTTTGTTAAGAATACACAAATCGGGTAAAGCTACCTGTTTGAGATGGAAGACCTGCTGTTTTAGTTTCATTTCACGAGCAACAT